>JAWQFJ010021129.1:12500-25000 GCA_034096865.1 Theodoxus fluviatilis | reverse complement strand
GTAAGAGAGGTTTCATTTTCCAATGCAGCGTTTAGCGTCAGAACATTTTATTCCACGCTGTATTCATTTCCATCAAGCTGGCATTAATGTTCCCCACGGCAATGATGACGTTGCAAATGCCATTTTAACTTTTAGAAGTAATATAAACTTGAATTTTGTTGTGAAATTGTTTATTTTTGCCACGAAGAGAAAATATTACACTGCACCATTTCAAAAATTATATGCGAAAAAATATTAATCTGGTCAAAATACATTATTCCCATTCAAAAATATCTTCGATGATAGACATTTTCGAATCTTATCATCGTTCAAATTAAAAATAATCCCAAAATTCCATCAACGTAAAATGAAGATCTGTCTGCACATACTCCGCCTCGCTCAATGAATTCAACCGTAGAATTGAATGTAACCTTCGCATCTCGACAGATTGTACACGAACGTTACACGGAGGTCGAGCCCTTGCAATGGTCACGGCTAGCAGGAGATGAGTCCCGCCATCAATCAGATAGCGAGCTAGCACAGGAGAGAGGAGACGAGAATGAATGCAGAGGAGAATGAATGCAGAGGAGAATGAATGCAGAGGACAACCCAGAGAGCGACTAAAGGGAGAGGGGGAGGGAGAGGGGGAGGGAGAGAGGGAGGGAGGGAGGGAGGGAGGGAGGGAGGGAGGGAGGGAGGGAGGGAGAGAGAGGGAGGGAGAGAGGGAGGGAGGGAGGGAGGGAGAGGGAGGGAGGGAGGGAGGGAGAGGGAGGGAGGGAGGGAGGGAGAGGGAGAGAGAGAGAGAGAGAGAGAGAGAGAGAGAGAGAGAGAGAGAGAGAGAGAGAGAGAGAGAGAGAGAGAGAGAGAGAGAGAGAGCTAGAGAGAGAAGACGAACGGCTGTCCATACTGGTGACGACAGTGTGTCAGGGAACACATAAGCGAACACGGCCGAGTTGACACGTCATCACGGGGTGAAAATGACAGCCATATCTCACCGCGCCCTCCAGCTGTCAGGCGCCTCTTGCCTCCCCGTGGCCTTGCCATCTACATACGGGCATTTACGCCTGCATCTCAAACCCAACGTGAGCTAAGAGCGGTGGATGAGGCATGTGCTGTCTGCTCTATCTGTTGTGTCACGCAGGTAATTGTTTTTGCATCGAGATCAATGGCGCGCATCCTACCTGAACTGCAGCAACTGTGGAAAGTGTATGTCATGTGTTGCACGTTTGCAAGACACGCTCTATTTGTGGATTATTCTACTCGTGTGATTATGTGTTGTAAGGAGAAATAGAAGACCAATGATAATCAAATGATATTGTTCCTTGCCAAGAATTTTGGTGCCTTTGTCTATCTTTTTTCCTCCACGTGTACGTGATCATAATCACGCTGACAATATTCAGCAGAAAGAATAATTGCATTGTTACGTTGATTAGAATGATTCACACAGCATATAACTAGAAATTGTAGCAGTGTACACGAGAAATATTATTTTTATAATTCAAAACAAATATCAAGTGTAATATTTACCTGATTTTCTTTATTCATGGGCACGAAAGGAGGGTATATTTCAAAATATGATCTAAAAGAGAGTCACTTGTTTCTTACTACGCTCGTATCAACAGCTGTAGAAAAAGCAAGCCACAAGCAATAAGTTTATTGTCAAGCTAAATCTTAGAAGACAGAAATTTATCATACAAAGTTTCTGTTCACACAAATAAAACAGAAAAAAAATTCGTGCATAACACAATGAACATCAATTCATATTATTGGGGGCAAACTAACGTTACAAAATGATTTTAACTTTGAAAGAAAATGAGAATATACAACACCCTTGGAGGCATTTACAAAGGCAGCCATTTTTATGAAGAGTGCCGAGGTTTTATCAGCTAAGCTACCATACGCAAGGCTCGCACTTCAATCACCAGGACGATTATTTTACTGTGCAACTTTCGTCGTGAATCGATTTGTATGCGACATTATTCAGATAAATCATTTCTCTTTTTCATTCTACTGCAGAATGAGTTACGCGCATGAGAAACAGATTTATTATTCATTAAAATTATTGTCACTAACACTATCACACGAAATAAATTTGCACAGTTCACATTTCATTCATGCTGTTTTCCCCACCTTCGAGCAGTTACTTTGAATTCGTCCGTATACCCTATGAATATTTTCTTAGATAACTAGGGAATTATGAAGCGGGACAATAATCTATGTATATAATTTGGTAAGGAAGTTTTCTCGACTACCGATATGAGCAAGGCAGTATATTAATAACAAATCAGTCGAAACAAGCATACAAAATATCTACTACACAAATGGAGAGATAAATTTTAACAACATAATCATGGGTAACAACTTGATCTTTTCACATTTTTGATAAACTTGATTCAATCAAAATTCAAAGAACATGCCTATCGTCTTTAAGAGGAGTTACTTCATTCTAGGCGTTTTCTATTACGTTGTGGTTTTCGACCAAACCATATTATAATTATTTTTTTAATAGGTGAACGCCACTATTCAATAGATTCAAATAATTACTTGATCACAACAACCCCCCTACCACCACACTGCCTGTACACGCCTATGACAACATTTTTTCTCGATGGATCAACACGGCAAAGCCCGAATCGTCACAACTACCACTACGGCCATTGCGGCTGCAGGGGCTACTTGGCCCGCCTTCTCCTCGGCCACTGCAACCCAGCCAAGCTTCATTCCACGTCAGAACACGGCGCCGGCCACGGTGATGCAGCAAGGCATAATGCGCACCCGTGTGCTCCCCTGCCCTGGCCTGCCCAGCTCCTTGAGTACGGTCGTAGTGCTCGCTTGTCGCAGCGAATTACAGCCGATCCCCCCGGCGATTCTCGAGGTGGTAAATACATTTGCTACGAGGAATCTCGACGGACGCCAAACGAAAGCTGTTCTCAAATCCATAACAAAGACCTCAGCGGATCTTTCTCTCCTATCGTCACCTGTCTGTCCGAGATAGGGAGACGACCCATGCTCGAAGTGGATTTGTTTACATCAGAATCAGGTGCCCCAGTATTGGGAAAAGTATTAAAAAATTGTCTAAAGCAGCTGCATTTCAGTTTAGAAACTCTCAAATCTGCTCCTTACGCGACGTGAAAAAAACTATCCCACGGGTTACTTCAAAAGCTACCTCCATATCCCTCTCACAACAAACCGCCTGCAGATGATAATGATAGCGAGGGGAGCCCCCATCGCGGCGAAGAGAGAGGAAAAGAGCGAGCGACGAGCACACAACAGAGAGGATGAATAAGTGGAGATGGAGAGATAGGAAGGGGGGACGTTCACGATGGAGTGAGGGGGGGGGGGGGGGGGGGGGGGTAGGAGGACCAGGCGAGAAGGGAGAAAGCAAAACGGAGCACCTCGTGAGCGTCGAGTAGGCCGAAGGCGGACGGCATGGAGGGACGTGGCTTGTCAAACGGGGCGGACAGACGTTCAAAGGCACTGGATTTGGCGAATCTACAGACTCCCTGGACTGAGGACGGCTCGAGAAGCAGCTCAGACATCCCGTCAAGGCATCGTCACGTGTCCAGCTTCTCTCTCGGTAACTCCGTGGTCACTTTTTCTTTCACAGCGGGTGTCAAGAGGTTCGTCACCGCGTGTCCGTGTGGGTTTGCTTCGCAACAACCTACGGGACCAACAACAAGGCGGTCGCAAAAATCCCGACGGCAAGGCGAGCCTCAGGCGAGATGTTTCTTCCGAGCTGTGGGGAATGTGATCTGCCTTAGCCCGTGGGCAGACGACAACTTTAACTGTCCGTCTCTGCTGCTCTCCACTTGTCAGGTGGGGTCACTATTTTCGGACACGAGCCCAAAGGCATTGGCTAGAATAGACCGCGGGCCCAGCCACGAATTACTACACCAACCTCTCGCCCAGAGTTCCCCGCCAGCGAATCGCCGGGCGCCTTGGAAAGTCCACCGCCTCGCCGAGAGGCGATGTGCCGCGAGCGCTGATTGGTCGGTTCTGCTTGGGCGAACACAAGGCGTGCGAGTGACGCCTGAAGCCCGGCCCACTTCTGCACACGCGTACAGGGACTCCCTGGAGGAGAGACACACCTCCCCGTCGTCTTTGAACCTCCCTTGACCCTCTCTAACTCCCGTACTACACTTTCCCCCACCTTTCGTGAACATCCATCCCATCTCCGTCAGCTCAGCGTATCTCCATTTGGATCAATGGCAGATTGGACAAAGGACGAGATGTTTCGTCACGTCCCTCCCTGCCTCCCTCCCTCCCTCTCTCTCTCTCTCTCTCTCTCTCTCTCTCTCTCTCTCTCTCTCTCTCTCTCTCTCTCTCTCTCTCTCTCTCTCTCTCTCTGCCTCTGTATGTGTGTGTGTAGAGGCAGTGCACGTTTAACATGTATGAATCCAGTCACAGTGTATACAGTGTTAGGGGACAACATCACAACTGTACGGCGTGACTGATCGTCGGGTGCTATTTACGACTGGATACCACGAAGTGATACCGAATTACCTGTTTTCCTTGCGGACTACTACAGGTTTGTTTTCTTTATATCTAATTTTCTCCTTATTGGACGAGATTTCTATCAGGGATTCTAGTGGAAATTGAGAATCAACGAGGAATAGCAGCTGCTGGAGCTCGCGTGTCAAAACTACGGGCAGCGTTTGAACGCCCGCCGGTGAGGGTGATGAACCCTATGAATCGGCGCTGACGGACACATTCTTGAAGCGATTGAAACTTTCAAAACTTCATAAAGGAATTCCATCCTGTATCAAAACTTACGTCTTCGTACACCCCAATAATGAATGAGTAACAAAATTCACATTTTGAAATAATACATATTTCAGTAAGTAATACCTTTTGTAAAGTTTTGTTTTGGTTGAGTGGCTTATTTAAATATCGCATCTTTACAAGAGCTGTTTACCCTAATATGCATGTAGTACCCAATCCTGTCATCTGTTTTGCATATCCATACACCACAAATCAGTGGGAATTATTAGATGTAATGAATAAACATGTAAATGTTCGGTAAAATAATTTAAAGATTGCTTTCATGAAGTTCATTTAGGAGAGAATCGCATTTAAATGTTGCATCGTCATCACAATAATTTTCCATCACCGTTGCCAGACAATTGTACCTCGTGTCCTACCTCCCCACTCAATTCATGAGAGCTGAACAAAAATTACATTTCCAATTAAAGATGTTACGTGTAAGAACTAAAAAGAACTTTTGAGATGGGGTAATGTCACAATTCACATTTTCTGACGAGCAATACAAAATTAAATCTCTCCCTCATCCCCTCCTCCCCCCTCTCTCTCTGTCTCTCTCTCTGTCTCTCTCTCTCTCTCTCTCTCTCTCTCTCTCTCTCTCTCTCTCTCTGTGCCTCTCTCTGTCTCTCTGTCTCTATCTCTGTCTCTCTCTGTCTCTCTCTGTCTCTGTCTCTCTCTCTCTCTCTCTCTCTCTCTCTCTCTCTCTCTCTCTCTCTCTCTCTCTCTCTCTCTCTCTCTGCTAAAATACGGTCAGAAGTGATTATTTTTGGAAAACTTGCAAGCCGTTTTCACTTATATATTGCAAACTATGGAAGTATTTATTCAAAGTAAAATAAATGACATGTCAGCTGACCGCTTTTCAACAGACTCGATATGTAATAAGATAGAGTGCAGATATTTAACACGTGCCTGAGAAGTTTTATAACGATCAACTAGCCAACCAGCAAACAAACAAACAAACAAAACTGAATGAGATATTGGCAGTAACGCTAAGAAGAAACGTATCTCGGATTCCAATAATATCAACTTCAAAAAAGATGCAGCACATCTATCACGAATGCCCCTAGTGGGTTGGGGGTCAGAATAGACCCCCTGTGGGTTGGGGGTCAGAATAGACCCCCTGTGGGTTGGGGGTCAGAATAGACTCCCTGTGGGTTGGGGGTCAGAATAGACCCATCGCGTCTTCCTACGCGATTCGTCAGAGGCAAATAACTAGGGACACCGTGCCTTGATTTGCACTTACTGTAAACCAGCCTAGTGATTTCTGTGCTCAGTGACCTTGCATAGCCTACAAAGGCTGATAGACCGTAAACCTCCATCCATGCATGACCAATCGCACCCTGTGATCATTCCGGGGGGGGGGGGGGGGGGGGGGGGGGGGGGATTTCAACCACTTGCACTAACGGTGATATCTTCCTCAGAGCAGCCCTGAGCGTTGGGGATGAGAATAGACCCCCTGTGGGTTGAGGGTGAGAATAGACCCCCTGTGGGTTGGGGGTGAGAATAGACCCCTGTCGGTTGGGGGTGAGAATAGACCCCTTGTGGGTTGGGGGTGAGAATAGACTCACCGCGTCTCCCTAAGCGATTCGTAAGAGGCGAATTTATATGGACATCATGACTTGACTTGGGCTTGTCCGGGATAGTTTATTGATTTCGTGGTTAATGGCCTTGCAAAGCCTACACAGGCTGATAGGCCGTAAAACTCCATTCATTCATTCATTCATTCATTCATTCATTCATTTACACTTCAAAGTGGCCCTGTGCGTTGGGGGTGAGAATAGACTCCCTGTGGGTTGGGGGTGAGAATAGACTCCCTGTGGGTTGGGGGTGAGAATAGACCCCCTGTGGGTTGGGGATGAGAATAGACCCATCGCGTCTCCCTACGTGATTTGTAAGATGCAAATAACTAAAGAAATCGAGACGTGATTGCTCTTAATTCTAACCGGCTCTAATTATTTGCAGTCAATAGTCTTACATTGCCTACAAAGGCTGGCATGCCGCAAAACTTCATTCGTTCATTTATGCATTCATTCATTCATACTTCTTCAAAGGAGACAAGAAATGTGTTCCGTCTAGAATGTCGTACAATTGGAAAAACTAACCTTCCAAGCTTGATTCCACATAATTATTCCAATCGGTGTAGCCTGTGCGAGCCACACTGAACATCGGCCAAGTGATTTAAGTCCAATGCAAACTTGCCCTTATATAGCGCGTTGACCTTTCACAAGGAAGACGCGACATGGTCATGCCATCTCCTGCTCTTGCACGTCAATATCCAATGACTGTTCTTTCTTTCCTCTGATTGCCTACCTCCACCCCCCACCCTCCACCCATCCCTCCTCTCTCTCTCTCTCTCTCTCTCTCTCTCTCTCTCTCTCTCTCTCTCTCTCTCTCTCTCTCTATCCAACCCACCAACCTTCTTCCCTTCCTCCCCATTTCCCCAGCTACCCCCCCCACCTTCTTCCCTTCCTCCCCCTTTCCCCAGCTACCCCACCCCTCTCTCTCTCTCTCTCTCTCTCTCTCTCTCTCTCTCTCTCACCACATTTGAATTTTTGCCTCAAGGGCTGAATGTAAGAAAGGCACTACTGCCTAATTCACTACCCTTGTAAAATAAAGTTCGTTCGTTCGTTCGTTCGTTCGTTCTCTCTCTCTCTCTCTCTCTCTCTCTCTCTCTCTCTCTCTCTCCAAATGCTACAGAAAACTTGGATGTGTCTCTCCAGACTTCTTCTTTAAACTATTTGATACACAAGTTGGGCCAGTACTTTTATATTCATCGGAACTGTGGGGCATGAAGGAGTGTTCTGACGTGGAAAGTGTCCATCTACAGGCATTGAAACGGTTTTTATATCTGCCGTCACAAACACCTAATATTATTGTGTACGGGGAGATGGGGAGGTATCCCTTAAGCATCAGTGCCAAAATACGTGCAGTGAAGTACTGGCTGAGGATTTTGCGAATGGATCCATCCAGATTTCCTCGCAAGATCTATAATATGATGTTACATTTTGGGAAAAATACTTGGGCCGATGACATAAAAGGATTGTTATGTAAACACAACTGTGAAAGTTCGTGGAATCTGCAGAGTGTACAGAATGAGACTCAGTTTCTAAGGGATTTAAAGGGGCGTCTTATTGCCGAGTATGTACAGAATTGGTCTACTGCTCTCGCAAACAGCGCGAGATATGAGTTCTACAGACAATTCAAATCTTCACCCACTAGGGAACTGTATCTTTATAATATTGACAAACAAGTTTTCAGAAACACTTTGGTCCGCTTCCGTGCGGGGGTCAGTGAACTGTATGTACATAGATATCGTTATACCAAAGATCCTCATATCTCATTCATCTGTCCATCGTGTAATGAAGAGGACGAAGATGAGCTCCATTTTTTGTTTAGATGCCCTGCTTATGAAGTTTTAAGGCAGAAGTACATTTTCTGTATGTTTGATACAAGGTATCACATTGATGTACATGATGTTCTGGCGAATGAGAACGTGGACATAACAAGATCATCGACCATGTATCTTTACTATGCCTTTAAATGCAGACAAACAGCACTGGGCACAACCGATGAGTTATGCCGATAATTAGGTTGTGATAGGCTGGTGGACTGCTCAAATAAAACCTTTCGTTCGTTCGTTCTCTCTCTCTCTCTCTCTCTCTCTCTCTCTCTCTCTCGTTAAAGCACAGTTTTATTTTCTCATAAGGAAACTCAGTACTTGCGCAATGCGGCGGCAAACAACCGACACCAAAGCCGCGACGAAGCTAATGTACTCCGTGACACCGAGTGCCGCATCATTCAAGGTAGATGGATGACAGAGCCGTCAGATGGAGTGACGATAAATGGCACAAGATAACACATCTGAGTCAATATTATTGCCTCCCTTCTGTGGGTTGTGGGTGAGAATGGGCTCTCTGTGAGTTGTGGGTAAGGATGGACTCCCTGTGGGTTGTGGGTGAGGATGGACTCCCTGTGTGTTGGGGTGAGAATGGACTCCCTGTGGGTTAGGGTGAGAATGGACTCCCTGTGTGTTGGGGGTGAGAATGGACTCCCTGTGGGTTGGGGGTGAGAATGGACTCCCTGTGGGTTGGGGGTGAGAATGGACTCCCTGTGGGTTGGGGTGAGAATGGACCCCCTGTGGGTTGGGGGTGAGAATGGACCCCCTGTGGGTTAGGGTGAGAATGGACTCCCTGTGGGTTGGGGGTGAGAATGGACTCCCTGTGGGTTGGGGGTGAGAATGGACTCCCTGTGGGTTGGGGGTGAGAATGGACTTCCTGTGGGTTGGGGGTGAGAATGGACTCCCTGTGGGTTGGGGGTGAGAATGGACCCCCTGTGGGTTGGGGGTGAGAATGGACTCCCTGTGGATTGGGGGTGAGAATGGACCCCCTGTGTGTTGGGGGTGAGAATGGACTTCCTGTGGGTTGGGGGTGAGAATGGACGCCCTGTGTGTTGGGGGTGAGAATGGACCCCCTGTGGATTGGGGGTGAGAATGGACTCCCTGTGGGTTGGGGTGAGAATGGACTCCCTGTGGGTTGGGGGTGAGAATGGACCCCCTGTGGGTTGGGGGTGAGAATGGACTCCCTGTGGGTTGGGGGTGAGAATGGACTCCCTGTGGGTTGGGGGTGAGAATGGACTCCCTGTGGGTTGGGGTGAGAATGGACTCCCTGTGGGTTGGGGTGAGAATGGACTCCCTGTGGGTTGGGGTGAGAATGGACTCCCTGTGGGTTGGGGTGAGAATGGACTCCCTGTGGGTTGGGGGTGAGAATGGACCCCTGTGGGTTGGGGGTGAGAATGGACTCCCTGTGGGTTGGGGGTGAGAATGGACCCCCTGTGGGTTGGGGGTGAGAATGGACCCACCGCGTCTCCCCATGTGATTCATAAGAGACGAGTCACTAGGGAAATCGTGTTTTGACTTGCTCTTGCTCCACCAGTTCTTGTGATTGTTTGTGATCAATGGCCCTGCATAGCCTATAAAGGCCGCTAGGCCGTAAAACTCCATTCATCATCGTAATCGTCAACAATGATGTTCCTCGATGCACCTTGAGTAGTGCGGCGGACAATGTAAGCTGGACTGGAAGAGAGCTTCCGAATCAATTGGAGAAGCCGACAGCAATAGCCCACAGCAACGTCACGTCAAGACTGACGAAGGGTCATCCTGTCCGTCTGAGCTTTGTGCGAATATGCCCTGAGGGTTGGGGGTAAGAATCAGCCCACCGCGTCTCCCTTCGCGATTCGCAAGAGGTGAATAACTAGGGACACCTTGACTCGGCTTCCTTATTCTGACTAGTTCTGATGATTGTTTCGTAGTCAACGACCTCACATAACCTACACAGGCCGACAATCTCTAAAAACCCACCCATCCCTCCACCCACTCATTCGCTCATTCATCCATCCATCCATCCACCAACCCACACATCCTTTACGCATTTTCATGAATTACCTGTTTCTGGTGCAGTTAAATATATTTACGAGTGAAAGAATACATACAATATTAATAATTTTTGTCTCTTGTTACGTGGGACTATTGCAAATTGATCTTATTGTTTGATTTAGTGTCCCCCCCCCCCTATTCAAACGAGTAAAAAGTCCGACAGAGTATTTATTTCAGCTTTACTTTTCCCCTCGTTCGAGTGATAAACCATCAAATTATCCAATTGTATAATAATATTAAGGATTGATCAGGTGTCTCAATTATCAAGGACTAAAATGGACAGTTACATAAAACGCATCTCTGCTGTTGCTATGTGAACTCCCAACGTTCACTTTTAAACATCAAAACTTCAATAATATCAAACTAAAGTATAAGCAGATTTATAAGTTCAAACTCGTTTTGCAATCAATTGACCAATCAGCACTCTAGCTCTTCTCCTTCCAAGCCTCCGATTGGTCAGCGCGGGAGTTCAATCGAGTTTCGTCCATCTTTCTCACGCTCTCGAGCCTGACTGCCACATGATGACGTTACGTCACCTGTAGCACCTTCAGTGATGGCTTTCGCACTTCTCAAAAGTCTCGGGCGTTGGAGAAGGGGGAGGGGAGGTGGGGGAGGGGGAGGGGAGGTGGGGGAGGGGGAGGGGAGGTGGGGGAGGGGGAAGGGAGATAGGGAGGGGAGATAGGGAGGGGAGATACTTGACGCAACCCCTTTACTGTTGACACAGTCGAGGGTTCTGTATCAGCAGGACTCATCTCGACACTGATCGATCACTGGGACTGACACGAAGACTGATCAGGTCCGGCCATTTCTTCCACACTCAAAGTGAATACGACTGTTGTTCAGGGTTCATGAAGATAGATACGTCGCCATTTGTTGAGACTATAGGCTTGTTCAGGAGGTGCAGCGCTGCGAAGCGCTGCACAGCGCTGCACGTGTTTCACTCCTGAACAGCAATTTTGGGGCGTGTTTCACTCAGCGCGGAGCAGCGCTGGGCATCACAGATCCGAAGTGATTCACACAATTTTCAAAATGGCGTCTTCGATCCCGCAGTGGCCGTCGATGCGTAAAATAACCCTCAGAAACATCGGGACTGGGACGGGCTTTATTTGCCCCAAGCGCTCTGTATGCGCGAGTAATGGCATTAACTTATGAAGGATGACACAGTAGTGGACTTTATTCATGCAGAATACATTTAAACGTGCATAAAGGATGTCTGTGGCAAAGAAAACACTTTCTTAGCGTCTAGCAACACAACATGGGGCGCAGAAGATTTACCTCCCCTTTAACAAGTGAAGCGCTGCACTAACTGTAGGTGTTCAGGAGAGGCAAAGAGCGCTCAATTGCCAACATAAAGCGCTCATGCAGCGCTTCGTACTCCTGAACAAGCCTTATTTTTCCCGCTCGAAGTACATCTGTGACTCATTGGTCACAATCCTGGACTTGGAAAAAGTAAGTACATATTTCAGTGTTACACAGCAAACCCAGACTTGAAAATCTAAGTGCACATTTCAGAGTTACACCACAATTCCAGACTTGAAAAACTAAGTGCACATTTCAAAGTTACACTGCAATAAAGTTCTCACTACGTATCGCCTTTTTGTAGACTTTGATGACAAAAGTGTGTAACATCCAGTGAAGGCAAGTAGTGTCAAGCTCAAAAACGTTTGTACTGGACAACTATTTCACGTGGAGCATCGGGGATACTGATTGTGCACTTCCAGACGATGGTTACCCCTGTGGGTTAGGGGTAAGAATAGACCCCCGGTGGGTTGGGGGTAAGAATAGACCCCCTGTGGGTTGGGGATAAGGATAGACCCTCTGTGGGTTGGGGGTAAGAATAGACCCCCTGTGGGTTGGGGGTAAGAATAGACCCACCGCGTCTCCCTACGCAATACGTAAGAGGCGAATGACTAGGGGAGTCGTGCCTTGCCTTGCTCTTATTCTGAACAGCTCTAATGCTTTCTCGTGATCAGTGGCCTTAGATAGCCTACAAAGGCTGATAGGTCGTTACACATCATCCATTCGTTCGCTCATTCATTCATTCATTCATTCATTCATTCATTATTCATTCATTCGTTCATTGCAAACGGTGGTGGGCATGCTCCATTGGCAATGCTCTATGAGGAGGCCCCAGGCCTGTTCCACAGCAAGAGAAGCCATGCACATGTAGCACTAACCTCAGCACATCAACCAATGCAGGAACTATTTACAGCACTATTTTTACTGACCTTTTAACTTACTAGCCCTCCACAGACACCACGAAAGGTAACGCCAAAATTTAATCTAATCACGAAGAATACTTCAATTGTACCGCGTGAATAATATCCAC
>JAWQFJ010021129.1:0-7500 GCA_034096865.1 Theodoxus fluviatilis | reverse complement strand
CGGCAGATAGAGCCCAACCAACATGCAACAACATTCTGGTCGCCAAACGCCATGTTCACTCACAAGAACAATACTACGCATATGTACCGCTGAAACAGAACATCACCCCCTATCAATCTTCACACTATCTTCTGGCAATACAGTCTTCTTATGAAATGTTGGTTCAGTAAACACTGGAGTTATAGGCTTGGCATGCTTTAGGGTGATGCAAATAGATTGGGCCGAATGGGATTTAAACCCGAAGCTGAATGGCATCGCGAGGTCTCAGGCCATGACGAGGCGTGGAAATCAGTCTAGACAAGCATTGTATCCAGCCATGTTCTAACAGTGCAGGGCTCAACTCTGACCCGCGCTCCTCTTCCACATCTCACCGCCACCCCCCCCCCCACCGCCCCCCCCCTCAAACCACCCCCCCTCAAACCACCCCCAATCCTCTTGCCCTCTCCCAACCTTCTCTCCTTCCCTCTTCATTTTCACCATCCTATCATCCCCTTCCCACCCTCCAACTTCCCCCTAGCCCCCTCCATCTCTCACACCATCCTCATCCCCAACCCTCTCCCACCCCCCCACCCCCTACCCACCCCCCTTCCCGTGACATGGCGCCCTAGTGTCTATTTGATTACAAGCATGGGGAAACCGACAAACCGACCCAAGCGGCAACCACAAATCTCTTGTTTTCCCAGCCACCCGTCCGTGAGAGATACACACCCCTAAAAGACACCAATTGCCCGACCTGTGCTTCCATTATATTTCCCATTGGCAGCTACCCAGGCGGCAGCGAGTGGTGGACACTTGGAGAATTACGGGTGTGAGTTGTTGATGTACCCGTACCCGTGCATAGGCGTCCCGGGTGCCGGGTTCACCCGGGAGTATACGGGTGGAGTCTGGCTTTCGTCAGCGAGAAGGACAGAGGAGAAGGATGAGACGGAGGAGAAAGGGAGTATCTGTTCCATCGTTGCAGCTACAGCGTGTGAAGATATGGTGTGGTTGTTATAGAGGAAGCAAGATGGCTAAGTTCAGTGGAAAGTGAGTCTGTTATGCTTTCTTCCATGCTGTCTTGAAAGTTATTAATTTTTTACACCATCCTTGTTGTTGTTAATGTGATAAGAATTGTTACTGGTGGTGATATTTGGTGGTGATGGTGGTAGTGGTGGTGATGGTGGTGATGGTGGTGATGGTGGTGGTGGTGGTAGTGGTGGTGGTGGTGGTGGTGGTGATGATGATGACAATGACGATGACGACGATGAAGATGATGATGACGATGACGACGACGACGACAATTCAAATGAATCTTTACTGCAGAAAAGCAATGACAAAGGGAGATGAAGCCCCCCCCCGCCCCCCCCGCCCCCCCCCGCCCCCCCCCGCCCCCCCCCCGCCCCCCCCCCGCCCCCCCCCCGCCCCCCCCCCCCCCCAAAGTGTGTAAGAGACTACGACTTCATCTCATCTTACATCACATCGCATTTCATTGTCAATATCAACATCCTCAGTAAAACTGCACTGTAGATGTGATTGGACAAGTAACAGAAATATGACCAAGCCTTCCCGTTTGAAAGCAGAAATGAGACAAAAGATTATACGCCCAGTGCAGATTTTACAACCCTGGGTCACTAATTGAAATGTGCAGAACTCCGAAGTGCTATTATTAAAGAGAACCAAATGCACTTAAAAACAAAGCTTGGGAACGTAATAAATCTTCATGAGATCGGTGTCCACTGTTAGGCTACTGTCATTCCCGATAAAGGAAATTTGCCTCATCACTTAAGAAATCACGGCAACAAAGAACACTAGACACACTATAGTCAAGCATGGATCCACGAAACAAGCATGATGAATCACATATAATTCCCAGACATGGCAAACATGTTGCCCTGTCATGCTTTGATGCGCACTGCCAATGGACCAAGTCAGGCAATTGCTTTGACCTCATGCGGTACCGATTAATCAGGGCAAAGACAGGCAGTGGGGTCGATGGACGTGTCCAGGTCACGGCACATGCGCTCTATTGACACTCACACCGGAAGTCGCCCTAGGAATGTGGTCAATGTCTCCAGCGCTCCCAGAATGCCTCACGCTCTCGCAACTTCCGCTGGCAGATTCCACATCACTGCATTCGTCGCCCTCCACCGCTACTGGCTCCAACGATCTTGAGACACCCTTTTCCCTCTCACTGCCACCCTCCACCCCCACCCCCACCCCCAGTTACGTTTCCCTACTCCTAGCCACAACACTCCCTCCCACCTTCCCCTCACCACCCCCAATTCCCGACCCCCGACCCTCCCACGTCCTGTCACTCACCGCTTTTGTTTTCGGTCATGCTTGAGTGACTCGAATCTCTCTATTCTTCTGATCTACCTACTCCACTCCTTGCTGTCACTCAGTGTGCCGCATGTGCTTCCTTCTCCTTTCCATTTTCACCTGTTTCGTGGCTTCGTCTGTGGTATTTACATTTACGTATGAATAAGATGAAGAAACTTCAAAGGAGTCGATGAATCAGTTGTACCAGTCCTTTTCATATCGTCACGCATGAATCAGCAGACTTCAAGTGTGAAAGCCGTGATCAATGACGTCTGTGCGAGCACTCTGTGACGAACATCACTGCGGGCACCTGGGGACTACACCCTCTCATCCGCTTGTCGTTAATTTTGTCCTGTCATAATCTTGTCCGTCAACCCCTCTCTGTGAGTTGGCATATTTCTTGACCATTTTCCAGAATGAATCCATCCCTTTTTTTTTTCACCCACTCCCCCTATATCCTGTACCGACTTGCTTCTCTGTTTTCACTGACTAAATTGTGACCCACGACTGAATCCTGTTGATACCTGTCATTGACAGCTGTTTACGCGCTTGAATGGACAAAGCAAATAAACACACAAGAGTGACTGCGCTCGCTCAATTACTGCTCATAAGCCGGCGAAATTGGATTAGTGGTCGTATTGAGGTGCCATCGAACAAAGTCATCCTGACCTGCTACGCGACGCGAAAATTAATTTCGGGAAGCACTGTACCAAGCGAAAAAATGCATCCGTGTCAGTTGACAATTATGAGAAAAAACAACTTCATGATATATAGATCTCGCTCACCCCCCCCCCCCCCCCCCCTCTATTCCCTCACTCCTTTATCCAGTAGTTTAAACAGTGGAGCTACTCCTTCATTTTCGATTTCGTACAGAAGGAGATAATTATTAGTTAAAATAGTTAATATATGTGTATGTTTGTATGTGTACTTTCATATATGTATCCACTTCTTTATTAATAAACATATTGAAACTTAAAAAAAAAAAATATACATTTTGGTATTCCCAGATGAAAAAAAAATATATATATATATTGATCTCGCAGAATGTTGTTCACGTTGCGTGCACTTTAATTGCCGATTGAAGATACGCAAGGGGCATCGTTGATCAATAGAGAAAAAGACCCCCCAAAAACAGAGACACAAATGGTAGGTAAACCCAGCAGGGCGGTATCAAGACTGTAAGAAGAGAAGAACGAAAGAGCATCGGTACCGAACTTATCGCAGACTTGACGGCAGAGCATGTACTCTTTGAGACATAAGATATAGTTGCACCTAATTCATGACTTGCTTCATCCCATTCCCAAAATTGAGAACATCAGAGGCGTCAAAACAAAACACCAAAGTGTCAAGAAAATTGCTTTGATGACCAAATACAATGTGTAAATTTTCTAGTTAAAATTCTTCCCCTGGCACAGAATAAAAGCGCAGAGTTAAGTAGGAAACGGCTACAAGACATGACGGGGATATCGAAGAATCATGATGAATCAAATTATGATTCCATTCATGATAAAAATAGAACATTTTAACGACGAGACAAAGAAATGGGAACTGAAGGAAGATCCTCCTCCCACGCTATCGCCAGCTGTCCAGAGAAAGATGGAGTCGGCTCTACAAGGAGACTGACACCCAGATCTCAACCTGACCAAATCGCCCAGCTCGCGCCGAGAGCTCCAAGAAAGACAACTCCGTTTGGAGCGGGGCTTCCGCCGTCTGGTTCCGGAAGATCCAGGCGCCATCTAGTTGAGCCAGCGGGTCAACATTTTTCTTCTCTCCATACAGCAAGCTGGCGGCTGATTCCGTCGCCGGTGCGAAAAGCTGGTCCGCTTGGCGTGTGTTTCTGTTGCGCATTATCCTCTGTCCACCGGTCTCCACGGGGCTCTTTAGAAATGACCTCACCCTCGCCCTGTTGACGCAGTGCATTACTGAAGCAGAAGAGAAGTAGAGGCAGGCGTCGGAGCCGGTGCTAAAGCCCGCCTTTTGTCGGGGCGGTCCGTCCTGAAAGCTCGATGGCTCCGTGGAACCGTCCGCTCTGGAGCGCTGGTTCCTGATTTGCCAGACTGGGGTGAAACAAAGGTGGCGAGGCGCCAGTGGGCGGGTACTTTCCGATCCGTTCCTCAACTGTTTTCATCCCGCACTTTTTCCTGCGCTTATCGCGCCCGAAATCTCGCTCTCCAGCACCACGACTCCTCGCAAAGTTTGGAGCCACAGCGTCAACATGAAGCCCGTCAAACGCTCCCTGGACATGCAGGGTGTCGTGTGGATGGAGGGTCTCAAGGTCGTGAGTGAGGGTCCAAAACAAGTGATTTATTTCTTCTATTCTTCTTTCTTTCTGTCTTTCTTTTTCTCTCTTTCTTTCTCTTTCCTTCCTTTCTTCCTTCGTTACTTCGTCATTTATCTTTCTTTTCTCTGCTTATCTTCTTCTTTGTTGCTTTTGTTCTTTCAGTCTTTTCTAACTCATTTTCTTGTTTCTACTTTGTTTTCTATATCTCTGTATTTCTCCCTTTACTTGAGCCTGCCTCTAAAGGGAATTGTTTTACTAGGCCAGAATATGTATGTATGGCAACACATATCCTTCACTGCATTCAACTATGCAATACGTGTCGACGTATTACGGTTCTAGCTTGAATTCACGTACACACCATTGACCTCCGCTAAAAGCAATTCGCGACAGAACTTGACAAAAAGGTCTCTGAGATTAAGCACCATCACCTTGACGCCAACGAGCTCAAGGGTCAAAGATGTCAATGTAAGCTGGATGACCTTACTTACCCCTCTGTAGTAGGTGGCGACAGGCACCCTCTGTCAAGGCCAGCTCAAAACACAACATAGGTGACACTTAGATTCCAGGCTAAGCACCGTTTCATCCAGCATGCCCACCTGCCTACCAGACTTCTTCGTCTGTCACCACTCCACAATAAAACCTGCCCAGCTTTCGGTGCGAATATCTTAAGTCTAAGCCGCATGGAGCAAATCTCATTAAGGACGGGTTTAGCAAACGGGTGTAGAGCGGGTTGGAGAGATGGTCATCTCTCCATGGAGACTCTTTGAGCCCTCTCAGCGGACCACGTCTTCTAGCTCTCGGGACTTGGAGGCAGGGCGTGTGGCTTTAGAGGGTCGAGTCTACCCTCCATTGTAGCCTGATCCGCCTGAGCCGTCGGCCCGGCTCTCGGGCCGTTCTCAGCCTCTTTGCAGAAGGGTTTTCCAGGCATTGCGGGAGCGAACCCAGATCCTTTCTTCTTGGACAATGGCCATTCTGAGCGTGCGGGCTGCGTGTCGCTTGTCCTGAATGGCGGAAAACACTTGTCAAGCGACGGGATCGACACCCAAAACAAGAACGACTGGGACGAACCCGCGCAAGTCGGGCCGTTGGTAATTTCGCGAAACAAGGACGGACAGGACGGCGTGAAAAGCGGCAAAATTGGATCGCCCCTGCCCCCCCGCCTGGGTTGTTTTGCTCTTGGCGGGGGGGCGGCCTGTCCGTCGTTTGGCAAACAGACCGTGGCGGCCTCCTCAATTGCTTTATGCAAAGCTGTGTTCTTTTCTACGGCCAGTTGCTCGTCTTCACCCGTCTCCTCACATGTGACGCTTGCTTCGTGATGTTTGGCGGCTTTCTTCGTTCGTGTCGCCCTCCTCTGCTTTCTCCATCTTCTGCCTACCCCCATCCCGTCACTTCATCAAGGACCAGTGTTTGGCATCCCTTTCTTCTCTCCTGACGGTGGGGATTCAGGGAGGGACGGATGGCAGCTGGGCCAGACTCACTACTCCTCTCTCAAAGTTCCTCTCCAGCCCCTACCCTGGTCTCTCTCTTCCGCCACCCCGTGGGTTGGGGGTCAGAATAGACCCACCACGTCTCTCTACACGAATCGTAAAAAGCGAATAACTAGGGACATCATGGCTTGATTTGCGCTTACTTTTAACTATTCTTGAGTGTTCGTGCTTAATGGCTTTACATAGCCTACAAAGGCTGATAGGCCGTACAACTCTATCCATCCATCTCTCTTCTCCAACCCCCACCCTCCTTCCCTCGCTCTCCGCCCAGTCATCCACCATCCACCCAGCAGCCTGTCACCCTCCTCCATCAGTCAAGATCCACTGTTCACAAAAGTGGGCGATTCAGACGAGAAGTTCTGACACATCCGTTTTACTATGGGAAACAGCAAGCCCCTCGCGATATGTTTACATGTGCCCACAGAGTACACTCGCTTTCATCTGCTCGTCTGTGACAGGCAGTCCAGGGAAAACACGTGTGAAACCATAGGAGCACTTCCCTTTCGTTTTCCTATGCATCACCGCATTCGCTCTAATGTCCGAAAATAGCATGACACTTTGTTTATTTATGGTAAAGCTTTGGCTTCGCTCAGTTGCACTGAATGAATTGTATTTGGAAAGTAAGATATGCTCTTTTCAACCACCAATTGATATCTGATCTTTTCCCAACAAACGCCAGCCATTATCCTTTAAGTGTATGTCTCTCCTCTGCTTTCTGAACAAGAGAAAATTAGCTGTTGAGTATCTACATCATCACGCCAACAAAAATGTAAGAGGAACATTTTTTGCATTCCTCGACGATCATTTTTTCTAAACCATACTATTATCACTTTCCTTTGATTTGCTATTGTCTTTAAGCGATCAATTACACCCCACAATCTCACAATGGCGTTGGGTTCAGGGAGACTACTCTCATCATCTACTGCGAAAGGGGAGACCACTCCGAGAATTTATCCTTACCCAGGACGTGTGTTTTTCAGTCCAGCCACAATGATGGCGTGAACAGGAGTGCCGCCTCATAAATTACGAACGTGCTGCAGCATTGACCAGCCTGACTTTGAGGTAGTGCCATTCCCTTAATGTATGTCTGGTGCGCATCGTTAGCGAGGCAATTATGTCACTATTGAGCAGATGAACGCGCAACCCTCCTCCCGCGTGCTGTGTCGCCCGAGTTTTCAGCCAGTAGTGACCGAGACTTCAGTGGTGGGGAAATGCTGGTTGAACCAGACAGATGCTTTACAGCGTCTGTTGGGCCGTTTGACGTACTTGTTCTTTGATCAAATTAACTCGTTTACATGTCTAGGGGAAGAACCAAAGCACGCACCTTCATTCCTCCATTCACACGCTAGATGGTAATTGTCTAAATGAAGTAATGGCAAAAACGGTATCAATTCAAAGGAAGTAGTTTAATTTTCATGAATGCATTTACCAGTG
>JAWQFJ010021128.1:0-39495 GCA_034096865.1 Theodoxus fluviatilis | reverse complement strand
CACTATTAGTAACTTAATTATAGCGTCCATCGCTCATTTAGGATTTTGATTGTACGGGAATTAAAGTATTTGATTTGTGATTCTGTGTTCTCACCACTCATTTTCAGACTTATACCATCACTGTGTGGGTCAGTGAGTGGAAGCGTTGCGAGTTAGTGCATGGAGTTTACCCCTAGACATAAACGACCCAGGATTGGAAATAAGGTCGGAAGGCTAATTCGTAACAATTCTGCTTTGTTTTCTGATAACACACTGGTTCAGCATGATGTCGAACTAATTCATCCCAACATTCAACCTATCAAGCAGCATGCTTATAGAGTTGTAGGAGATGGAAGAGAAGCTTTGAGGAAAGAATTGGCTTACTATCTTTGAGAATGATCTGATAGAACCCAGCTCTTGTGCTTGGAGTTCAAGATTGTGTTAGGAAATTTCCGAAATGCGATCAGATTTTTTTTACACCAGTGGTTAATTCGCAGTCAGGTGTTTAAGTTAGCAGGCTTTGCTCATGGTGTGGAAGTATTTGTAGGCTCCGGGGCAAGGTGCGAAGGAAGTATGTCAGAGGTGTCGCCACAAACACCAATGAATCGCTTTATTCATGATGGACGAGTTATGTCATCATAAGTTTATCTGCCACGCCGGTTTTTTATGTCAATCTTTTAAAATCGAAATTATTTCAATCAAAGCACCTTTTTGCTCGAATCTTGCGTAACACTCCAGTGCGGCATAAAGGAGAGTCTGTGTTTTTAGAATATGAAAAAAAAGAAATAAGGATGTAACACTAACCTGATGTCTAAGGCCGACATCTCGATATTGCGCCACTGCGCCCCACAATTTAAGCCACGTATTAACACGTAACGTCTCATTCCATTCGCGAGATAGTGCTTGCTTGCCTATTCACTGAATCACGATCTGCATGAATGCAGAAGAGAAGAGAGTCACATAATTGTCACGAATTCTATGGGGATTCAGAGGTGTCACGTGACGCTCGCTATCGATTCCAGTGACAGAGGCAAAGACGAATTAAGCTGTTGTGTAAAGCCTGTGCTTAATTGACAAATACATATTGACTAATATTCATCAAGTCTTGGAAAATTACTTATTGGCAAACATTCGGCAACTATTTAGCCAAGTCTTAGCACATCTTTAGCTTTTAATAGCTTGAAAAAACCAAGCCAAGATCTCGCAAACAAAGGACATTTGCAACATGGCATCGATCGGCATCATGCCTATACCGTAAGTGTGCAATGGTTGTAAATGTAAGTGAAGCGACATTTTTTTCGGCCATTTTGCTCTGAGGGGATATCACAAATATATCGCGCCAATAGCTATTGGCATTACCTGTCGAGCCAGTATCCCAAATCTTGGCAAATATTTGCCAGTCTTGGCGAAAAACAATTAAGAACCGAAACATTTGACCAAATATTCAGCGAATATATCCCAAGATCCGGCAAATTGTGCCTGAATACTTGCCAGTATTTGCCAAGACTTGGCAAACACCAGTTAAGAACCGGCTTAACATGCAGCTAGATAATATCAGTTCGAGAATGGAAAAATTGCTCTGGCTGACGATTCAAAAGTCACAGGTAAAACTCCTCTTTACAAAAATCCTTTCAATAGCATGCTGTTGAGTGTTAAGTATAGAACCATCCACACGGCCCACGCGGTCGCTGGGCTTAGCCAATTGCTGGCGCGGAACTAGTCTATTTTTAGCGCAGACTTCTCTTGCTCACACTGGTATCACAAATACGGCACTGTCTGGAACCAGCGTCTCTTTGACTCCATCACGCGTTTTCGCTTCGGTTCTAGCCTATCGCACAACCACAACAAAATGGCTGTTCACTGCCAGTGGGGCACATGCTCTGGTGATCAACGATATCCCGATAAAATAGTATGAGGCAAATTGCATCAATTTCCCTCTGTAAAAAGCCGATGCCATGGCGTGGATCAAGGCGTGCTGCCGGCCACATGATCAGCTAAATCTCAACCGGCTTAATAAAAACAAAGGAGTCTGCGCGGGGGTGAGTCTCAGATCTGCATTTGAAATTGAACATTACTCTTGTTTAACATAAGTTTATTCATTTCTAGGCTTCAGGAAGCAAATTTTGGGAGGGAGGGTGAGGGTTGAGTGAGGATAGACGTACAGTAACGCTTCATTGCGAGGATGATGCTTATGTACCTTACCATCTCATTACACAGATTGTCTGTCGTGATGGTAGTTCTGAGATTTTGGGTAGAGCACGGTTATACAAAGCTCCAGGATTAGAACAGTATATATCCTATCCAACGTAAGCGAAGAGCAAAGGTTCACCCCTGTCTCGATCAAGTCTTCGAATCGAGCGTGGTTGGTAAATTTCTTTCTCATCAATGCAACTAGAGAAGGTAAAGGTAGTAGTTTTGTATAGCGACTCTACACCAACCCGAGGCGCTCAATCCGTTTAAACTTAACTACCTGATCACTGGAACACTTGAACATTTTACAGACACCTGACAACAGACAGATACGACGCTCATGTCACGCAGATGCCAGCACCACCTCCACTTCCCGAGCTGTCACATCCACCGTTGAATCCTCTTGCTCATAGATCTTAATTTCGTCTAAATAACATGAGTAGTATTTATTCATACCCCTGTCTATCACAGTCTGAGAAATCTTCTCACTGTCTGGCAAAAATGAGACACAAATGCTGTCCGGAATACAACGCAACGAGTCAGTCGACGTTAGCGTGGAAGCCATTTTGCCGCCTGCATGTGAAACCACGCGAGCTACAGCGAGAAAGATGTGTGGCTGTGGACGGGTCAATAGACCAGGCAGTCGATACGTTTCAAACCCCTGCTGTTCAGACACTTTCACAAGACACTGTTAGGTAGGAAATGCCCATACATTTGTTTTCCTTCGTCTAACTCGGCGTTGAGATATGTCTACGCTCTCTCTCTCTCTCTCTCTCTGTATTTCTCTCTCTGCATTTCTCTCTGTATCTCTCTCTCTGTATCTCTTTTTTTCTTTCTCTCGTTCGTTTTCTCTCTCTCTCTCTCTCTGTATTTCTCTCTCTGTATCTCTCTCTGTATCTCTTTTTCTTTTTCTCTCTCGTTCGTTTTCTCTCTCTCTTTCTCTCTCTCTATCTCTCTCTCTCTCTCTCTCTGTCTCTCTCTCTGTATTTCTCTCTCTCTCTGCATTTCTCTCTCTGTATCTCTCTCTCTGTATGTCTTTTTCTCTTTCTCTCTCTCGTTCGTTTTCTCTCTCTTTTCTCTCTCTCTCTCTCTCTCTCTCTCTCTCTCTCTCTCTCTCTCTCTCTCTCTCGCTGTGCGTAAAAGAAGAAAGCGGTGAGAATGTTAATAACTGCCGCGCGTTTTTTAGGCAGGTGGCTAGCCTCTAGTGCTAGCCGAGGCGAGCAAGACGTCTAAGAAACGGCCAATCATCAATTGGCAAGGCGGAAGTCCGAGAGAACGTGGCTGCGTCCGAAGTTGCCGATAGTCGAAATAACTGACGATGCAGATATCACAGCAGTTTTCAACTTGACCGAGAACATACACTGGTGTCATATCAAATAGCATGGGAACTTTAAAAAAAAAATAAACCCGGGTTCAATTGTAGACACTTTTGTCCAATAATGTTGTGCCTCGATTCTTTTCAATCAGTTCAAGGGACATAATTCATTCAGCCTACATGTACGGTGTTTCGTGTTTGCAAACGGAAAAAATTCGACAGTGTATGTCCAGAAATAGCCTATACACATATTCATCAAAATATACAAATGAACACTCGTACGACAGATACTTCCGTGTACGTACGCTTTTCCATTATCGGACATTAAGAAGCACTTTACTAGCACTGCCGTCTATCAGAGGCAACGCAATTTGCACGGTGTCCGTCATTTTGGTTCACCTGGGCCTCTACAGCGAGACGCCGCGAAGGACCTCTGGAGCTACTTCGGCCACCCTCCTTTACAGCGAGTGCCTCCTTGTGAGCGAGACGTTGTAGGCAACGCCTAGATTCTCTCGACATTTATTTGCCTAAGAAATGCGCTCCTGGACTGCCACTGAACATCAAGGAAGGAAGTTGGGGAAAGAGGCAACACCGTCGTTGTGCTCCGGTTTTCACCCTCAACAGGGCAGCCATCTTCCTTCTCATCGGCGAAAATTTTCCCACGATGAAAAGCTCGTGCTCGGCCACGACGGGACCAACGAAGACTAGCGGCCTACCTTCATGCAGGCACCGGCGTGAATGGTGAGCAAACCAACTCCAATTTTTATTCATCTACCATTTGCCTTGATTTTGAAGAAAAAAATATTCGTTGCCACAATGTTGTGATCCCGCAATTGCCGGTACCCGAGAGTCGCATGCAACTCGAGATGCACGTCCACATCATGCCAAAGCTGAATGTGTTAACACCGCGACGGGGTCAGATGAGTGCAAGACAACAACAGACTTAAAAAACCACAATGGCCGGAGACGCGTTGTCGTCACACGCTGAAAAGAGTGTCCCCACGCCGTAGCTGGCAGACGTGCACAATCGAAGTGTGATGAACAACGAAATTTGTGTGGAGTCACAGCTACGTTCTTCAAGCAGCGGAGCCGAAGCTCGACTGAATTCGCTTTTAGCGTTAGTAATGCGCGGCCTCGTTTATGCGCAATCGGCGCGATGACCTAGATCGCCAGGGGAGGGGCCGCTATTGCGGAGGGCCGCTATTGCGGAGGGCCGCTAGAGGGCCGCTATTGCGGAGGGCCGCTATTGCGGAATTTTTTTATTAACAAAAGTTCTTCAGACAATTTTGATTCTTTTGTCATAAAACGCCTAAAAAACATAAAATTTTCGTTCCTTTTTTTAACTTAGAAAATTTTCGGACCTCTATTGCGGGATTTTTTTGGTCAAAAGTTCTTAAGGCCATTTTGATTCCCACATTGTGCGTCGACGCTTTGTCTAGGCTAGAATGAATATCCGAGACAAGGGAGTGACGTTGTCCTTTGGTCTTGGCCGCGGAAGCGCGCTTTGTGCTTTGATGGAGGGAGTGACGTTGTTTCCTTGGATTTTAGCCGCGGAGGCACGCTTTGTTCTTTGATGGAGGAAGTGACGTTGTTTCCTCTGATCTTGGCCGATAGGGTCGCCGAGAGAGAGAAGACTGATTAGGAAGTGTGTGTGTTTTATCAATAACGGGTGAAGCTTTATACTCTAACTCCATCCCATGTTTGACTCTCAACGGGTGTCCCTACGCCCTAACTCCAGGGCCCGACGCTGATGTTGGACACAAACGTGACAAAAAGTAACGCGTCCGGGTTTAGGTGAAACTCCCCGGACAAGCTAAGTCAGTCAGGCGGGGTGGCGGGTGCGGCCTAGGCTGAGCGCTATCGGTAAAACCCGAAAAAATTTCTATGTTTTTTTTTAAGTAACACACATTTTATGTTTTTTTTTGCGTTTTAGGACTAAAAGAATCAAAATGGCCTAAGAACTTTTGTTTTTAAAAATCCCGCAATAGCGGCCCCCCGCAATAGAAAAAACTAAAACATTTCTAAGTTATAAAAAAAACTAACAAACCTCCCGCAATAGCGGCCCTCCGTAATAGCGGCCCTCCGCAATAGAGAGCCGACCCCGATCGCCATGCAACATGACCTCGTGAGCTGTCGATCACTAATCGTAGCAAAGTATACATTCTGGTAAAAGACACTGGCGATAAGCGCTGGATTCCTTGTTTGGAGAGATGGATCTGTACGCGTTCTCCTAACAGGCGGGTGCTCCATGTTATACCCCTACCCTCTCTCTCTCTCTCTCTCTCTCTCTCTCTCTCTCTCTCTCTCTCTCTCTGTCCCTCTCCATGCTTATTTTTGTTCAGCTTCTCACTCCCATCCTAAACCCCCAAATTTTGTCTTGATTATCTGGAATTAGAATATCATCCATGTTGACTAGTTTCCGTGTTTTGGAAAGAAACTGCTTTGTTCTTGACGGGAAATAGCGCTCTAACTTACAGCTCAAGCCAGTCAGTTCATGTATCACTTGTCATCGGTAGATGACCTTGACAAATTCTCTCTCTCTCTCTCTCTCTCTCTCTCTCTCTCTCTCTCAATGTAAATTCTCGCTCTCGTGGGTGGCTACCCCAAAGCCATTGCATAAAATTAAATGGGACAAAAAACGTACTGACCCAAGAGGCGACGATCCTAGCAAAGAAGACGGTTTTCTCTTCAACTGTGAAATTACTTTGACCGAAAACTGATTTTCTTGAAACTCGACAGTTCGTAATTCTTGTCCAAATGTGCCGATCACTGGTCGACAGGGTGGATGTTATGACGAACGGTGTTCCAGCGCGGTGTGCAAACAGGCTCACATAATTGCGCAGGTGCACAACAAGTAGTGCGCTACGGAGGCCTTCTTCTGCTACAGCCTCGAATAGTTTGATCTTTAATGTTGATGGAGAATGGGAAAAGCCAGAGCAAGTTTTAAAGACAAAGGAATTCCACGACAATCACTTACCTGAGGGCACAGATCAGTTGGTATTCACTCTATCATGTGGCTGGCTCTGCTTATCAATTGCTGGGAGAGAGCCGTGTGCAATTCGTTGACACAAACAAACGCCCTTTTTTAAACCAGAGGGTTGCAAGTAACCAATGGGAACACAACTTCCCATCAGTCGTACCTTACCGCAGCGTTCACATCCATACTTGTTCCCTCACAACATGCATGTACTTAACTTCCTGTACTCGCACCATTCTCCCATCCATACCCCGTCCTCAATTCCAGCCACACCTAACACTACCACCACCACCCCAGCCCAGCCCAGCCCAGACCAGCTCTGATAGGTAGATATTTTATGCCACGAATCACCTTTACAAAGGAGGATTCAGTGAGATCATCTGAATAGATAGATAGATAGATAGATAGATAGATAGATAGATAGATAGATAGATAGATAGATAGATAGATAGATAGATAGATAGATAGATAGATAGATAGATAGATAGATAGATAGATAGATAGATAGATAGATAGATAGATAGATAGATAGATAGATAGATAGATAGATAGATAGATAGATAGATAGATAGATAGATAGATAGATAGATAGATAGATAGATAGATAGATAGATAGATAGATAGATAGATAGATAGATAGATAGATAGATAGATAGATAGATAGATAGATAGATAGATAGATAGATAGATAGATAGATAGATAGATAGATAGATAGATAGATAGATAGATAGATAGATAGATAGATAGAGAGACAGATAGAGAGACAGATATATAGATAGAGAGAGACAGAGACAGACAGACAGATAGAGAAACAGAGAAAGACAGAGAGAGAGAGACAGACAGAGAGACAGAGAGAGATGGAGAGAGAGAGAGAGGAAAGAGACAGAGAGAGACAGAGAGAGAGAGACATACAGAGAGAGAGAGACAGAGAGATAGAGACATAAAAAAGAGAGAGATAACTAAACTGAACTGAATTGATTTATTGCCTGGCCGACAGCCCGTTGCGGTTTAACACACACACGTACAAAAGAAAAAAATGAAAAAGGGGGAAATGATAAACCCCGAAGAACAAGCGTTGACAAAATAGATGTGTATATATCTAACAATGTCCTTTCGGGCTGATTGTCCGTGATTTTATTAAAACTCATACGATGAACATGACATCTACAGACGAGTCAGAACTGAAATTTGCAGAGAGAGAGAGAGAGAGAGAGAGAGAGAGAGAGAGAGAGATAGAGAGAGCGAGAGAGAGAGAGAGGGAGAGAGAGAGAGAGAGAGAGAGAGAGAGAGAGAGAGAGAGAGAGAGAGAGAGAGAGAGAGAGAGAGAGAGAGAGAGGATATCTTCAGTTGAAGAGTCAGCCGCTTTCTACAGAGTACGTGCATTCTGCGGTGTCTGTTCGCAGCCACGTGTTCACATTACTCAGTCTTCTGCAGTCACACAGCATCAATGGGTGGAAACAACATCTTGAGAAGAAGACACACTTTGGCGTCGTGAAGCATAGAGCCAGACCAAACACTACCCCGTCTTTAATTACTTCTGGGGCCCATTCGGAACCCCTCTCGAAGTAAATGGCGTAGACGTTGAATACACATGGCGTCGTTGTTTCGTCCTTGTTCTACACCTGGCCACACCTCTGCAATCTCCAGTTCTTCAGGCTGTTGACACCTGAGGCATGGCTGATGTTGTTTACCGCGTCCTGACAGGCAAGTTCCAATTTTCGTCGCCTCTCAGGTGTACAGAGTATCTGCGTCAGAGTCAATGCACAAGATACGAACCATTGTCGCATCGACAAAAGACACCAGTCGTGCTCCTTCGAGGAAGAGGGGGAGGGGGCTGTGTTGGAAGATTTTTTTCCTATCCTCTCTCAAATGTCGGGTGTATCACGTGACTTTCCCCTCGACTGGTCAGACGGCCCTGATTTTGCACGGCAGGGCTGGAGATAGGGACAGAGAACAACGTATTGTGTGACACTAGATCCGCTCTCTTTTGTCCGGTGTTGTGCCAAGTTACATCAGGGGTTGCGGGTTGTCGTGGTGGGCTCTGAAGAGGTCGGATACAGTATCCGTTGCCTTGGGGACGTCAGCGTGGTATTCCGTAGAGAATCTCTGCCTGACGCAAAGGATGGATCGTTAGGGCTAGAGAAATAATGAGGCGCGGTGGCCATGATACGGTGTACAGTGTAAACTGTTCTTGATTGCATGTGATGCAAGTCGCGTTGGAATCCAATAGATGGGTGACTGATAGTTCGTAATGGACCGGGACGATAAACACACTAATACGTGCCACCTGTATGAATTCACCATGGAGCATGGAGCCTGAAATTCAGTCCACTGGTTTGAGATCAGTGGTCGCTTTTGTCCTGTGGATAAATCAATCGAGTTTTTTTGGTAAACTATCACTATCAGTGTTGGAATGGAGAGATTGAAGAACTGAATTACTGACAAACCAGATATTTTGCTCTCTTTTTTTCACTTGCTGGGTTGTTTGTAAATGCATGCGCTCTCTCTCTCTCTTTTTCTCTCTCTCTCTCTCTCTCTCTCTCTCTCTCTCTCTCTCTCTCTCTCTCTCACTTCTCAGTTGACCGCCGGCCTGTGAGGACGTGCCTAGGATTGCTCCGACAAGTTGAGGCAGTGAGCACGTACTCGATCTGGCAAGCTGAGACTCTCGTTTGGAATTCAACGTTGTGGGCAAGGAAAGCCCCAGTAGAGAAAGACTGTGATTAATTATTTTATTCTGCAAGTGACAGCGATCATCGCGATGTAAGTTCCATTTTACCGGTTTATCTTCTCGTCCTCTTCCCCATTTCCTTGAGAACTTTGATCACTACGCTTGTCTGATCGCTAGTTCGCTCTTCGCTCACTCTTATTAACGGAGACTGGAATGGGGACAACGCTCGATGAATATCGAGCTCGTATCGGTATTTTTGGTGGAGGCAAAGGAAAGATTCGTGCCACCAAACTCATCTCCGGCTACATGTTTTCAAAAGGCATGGTGGCTTTTGTTGTGATCCATGCTCCTGCACATCGCCGGAGTTGAGCGCAACCCTGGTCCAGAAAGTCTCGATAGCCTTGCTGCTAAACTTGATGATTTGAAAGACTTGATGCTGTCGGAAGTCAGGCAAATCAAAAACTGTGTAACCACAATGCAAGGTGATGTTAGTCAGGTTAGAGAACACTGCGAACGTCGTGAACTGTCCCAACGATATTTGAAGGAGGCGCAGAATGAAATTAGTAGAAGGCTGGGAGACGTAGACCACGAGTTAAAAAAGTTAAAGGAAGAAAAACGTAAAAACAGTCGCGACATAGCATCACTGAAGGATGACAGCAGGAAGTACAATGAATGTATAGAATCCCTAACAGAGGAAATTGATAGACTTGAGGCTTTTTCTCGAAGAGACAATGTAAGGATATTTGGAGTGAGGGAAGAAAAAGACGAATCAAACGAGCAATGCCAAGCCACAGTGATCAGTTTTCTGAACAAGTACTTCACGTGCAAGACGTGGCAGGCAGAAGATGTTCAGAGTGCTCGTAGGGTCGGTCCGGTTCGTGCAAATCGTGAGCCACGACACATCGTCATCAAGCTCTCACGACCAACAGATGCATCAACTCTACTGAGGGACAACGCAGGGAGAGCAAAACTGAGGGAGCTGAAGGTTCAACTGGCTGCAGACCTGACCAAGAGACAACTACAGAGACTCAAGGAGCTGCGCGAGGATGGAAAGACTGCCTACTACAAGGGTAGTAGTCGCCGATGCTGTTCGGTCGAAAAGTCCGGTGTCGTAGAATATTTCGGAACCAGGATTAATCGGAACCGGTTCCCAAAAATCCTAGGATATTTCGGAACCATTCCGATTTATCCTGGCCCTGGTGAAAGGATATTTCGGAACCACCAGGATATTTCGGAACCACCTTCTAGATGCTTTCGTATGATTTTCTGAGTTTCTAGAAGGTTTCAAATCAGAGTGAAACAAACTACTACGCTAACAAAGAACAAATTACCTTGACCAAACGATGTTTAATGTATGTTGTTTTATTAAAGATGCTCAAGCAGCTACAGACTGCTTTTTAAGTACGAGTAATAATACATAAAGATTTTTACAGAACCTGCTGTTAAACTCCTTTTAAGTCACCTTGTCACATTTGTATATACGGTTATACATATTAACTCTCTCTCTCTCTCTCTCTCTCTCTCTCTCTCTCTCTCTCTCTCTCTCTCTCTCTCTCTCCACCAACTGGTATAGAAGTGTTTCTGATACCGAGGCGGCGAGCTACCATAAGGTCATACCTGCGACGATGTATGAATATGCTATTCATGCCATTTCGATGGCCGTAATATAATATCTATTTTAACATTCCTGTACATATGAATATCTGAATGTTTTAACCTGATGTATGTCCATTATGGCCAAGCTTGGTTTTAGGCCGAGATCAAATCACTCCCCCCCCCCCTCCTCTCTCTCTCTCTCTCTCTCTCTCTCTCTCTCTCTCTCTCTCTCTCTCTCTCTCTAATGGGCTAATTCATTCAAAGTAGGCTGGCTTTCATGAGTTTAATAATAATAATAATAATAATAATAATAATAATAATAATGAATAGCATTTGTATAGCGTACTTCTGTACAACTCAATGCGCTGACATAACCACATTCACACGCAGACATTCATCAGCAAGCTTACCAACATAATACAACACATAATACAACTTACAGACATGAGAATGGATACAACAACATACATGATCATGAGAAAAACCTACAATCAAGCAAAAGCCAGTCGAAACATGTGAGTCTTCAGTTGCGACTTAAAAATAGATAACGTGGGTGCGTCACGCAGGCCAGTCGGCAGCGAGTTCCAGACAGAGGGGGCATTGAAACTAAAACTACGCTCACCAAAAGATTTTGCACTACGTTTTGGAATTTTGAGAAGCTTTTCATTAGGTGAGAAGAGATTTATTGCACAACCTCAGCAAAGTGTGAGAAACTCTTCACAATCTGTTTAGAAAAAGTCGAAAACTTAAAAAAAAGTATGTGTGCGTGTGTGTGTGTATGTATGTGTGTGTGTGCGTGTGCATGTGCGTGTGAGTGTGTGTGTGTATGTGTGTGCGCGCGCACGCGCGCGTGTGTGTGTCGGTGGGTGGGTATGGGGGGAGGTGTCTGTGTGTGTGCGTGCGTATGTATGTGTGCGTGCGTGTGTGAGCGCGCGTGTGTGTATGCGTGTGCGTGCGTGCGTGTGTATACGTGTGTGTGTGCGCGGGTGTGTGTGTGTGAGTGCGTGCGTGTGCGTGTGTCTGAGTGTGTGTGTCTGAGCGTGTGCATGCGTGAGTGCGTGTGTGTGTGTGTGTGTGTGTGTGTGTGTGTATGTGTGTGTGTGTGAAGGAAAATGCAAACACAAACACAAGCAATCCTACACAATTCTTTAGCTACCCATAGTCTACAAATTCCCTTCACATTCTTCCGCAACAGAACACTTGTTTGCCAAAGGCGTGGGAAAACTCACGCGCTGGAGTACAGTGAGTTGTAACTAAGTGAATTTTGACACGGAATGATGCAGACAGAATATTAGTGAAGCCATGTGGGCCTTCTGTGCGTGAACTTGTAATTCATAAACAAGGACATAAACAGGTAGGTGAGAAGAGATTTATTGCACAACCTCAGCAAAGTGTGAGAAACTCTTCACAATCTGTTTAGAAAAAGTCGTAAACTAAAAACAAAGTGTGAGTGTGTGTATGTGTGAGTGTGTGTGTGCATGTATGTATGTGTGTGTGCTTGTGCATGTGCGTGTGAGTGTGTGTGTGCGTGTGTGTGTGTATGTGTGTGCGCGCTCACGCGCGCGTGTGTGTGTCGGTGGGTGGGTATGGGGGGAGGTGTCTGTGTGTGTGCGTGCGTATGTATGTGTGCGTGCGTGTGTGAGCGCGCGTGTGTGTATGCGTGTGCGTGCGTGCGTGTGTATACGTGTGTGTGTGCGCGCGGGTGTGTGTGTGTGTGAGTGCGTGCGTGTGCGTGTGTCTGAGTGTGTGTGTCTGAGCGTGTGCATGCGTGCGTGCGTGCGTGCGTGCGTGTGTGTGTGTGTGTGTGTGTGTGAGGGAAGGAAAATGCAAGCACAAACACAAGCAATTCTACACAATTCTTTAGCTACCCATAGTCTACAAATTCCCTTCACATTCTTCCGCAACAGAACACTTGTTTGCCACAGGCGTGGGAAAACTCACGCGCTGGAGTACAGTGAGTTGTGGGCTAATGACCTTCTAGACGGTTCCGAAATATCCTGGTGGTTCCGAAAAATCCTGCCACCAGGGCCAGGATAAATCGGAATGGTTCCGAAATATCCTTTCACCAGGGCCAGGATAAATCGGAATGGTTCCGATTTGTCCGGTTCCGAAATATTCTGCGACACCGGGACGACAGGCACAAGTTCCGGACAGTCAGCAAGCTGGTGCGTGCTACGACCTCCGCAGTGTGCGGAGACATGCTTGGGAGTCGCTGTCCGGCCCTGCGCTGGGGCAGCGAGGCTCACGCAACCGTGTCAACTCTTTCGAGCATGGGACCCGAGACTCCGGGCGGGCCTCGGGGTCTGGGCATGACACCCGTGGTACCCAGGCAGACAGATGAGGAAGAGGCCGAGGCTCGTACAACTTCTCAAGAGAACGACGCACCACCACCCAGCTAGACGGTCAGTCCCAGACTATCAACAATTTTGATATTTTAACATGGAACATTAAAGGGTTGATGTCAAAATTACCGGACAATGATTTCATTGACTATGTAAAAAAATTCGACTTCGTTTGCCTCACAGAGACATTTGTAGAAGGTTTTGACTGTTCTGAAATTCTGCCCGCCTATGCCAGTTTCGCCTCCCCCAGCCACTAAGCTGTCGAGGCAGGGACGACGATCGGGTGGGGTGGGGTGTATTTTCCGTCGCCAACTATCAGATGTGATTGTGCAAATCAAAACTGGTTATTATAATATTCTAGTGTTCAAGGTATGTAAGACGTTGTTCGGAAGTGAAATAGATGAGCTGCTGCTTGCTGTTTATATTCCACCACTAGGCTCACCTTATTATGATACAAAACCATTTACAGATGGACTGACACCTTTAGCAAATTGCATGATGGATTTAGAGGCACAGTGGGGCAACTGCCATTCTGTACTATGTGGAGATTTCAATAGCCGAACTGGTTACTATAATGTTGGTTCTGGCGATGAAATACACAATGTTAGGATGGAAACGTTTGAGGAATGCAGGTCATCGAGTGATACAACTGTCAATGGATTCGGGAGGCAACTCTTGTCACTTTGTTTGTCCTTCGACCTCAAGATCCTAAATGGGTGTGTCCATGGAGACGAGGATGGAAAATTTACGTACCTGTCCACTCACGGAACGAGTGTAATTGATTACATAATAGCATCGACTAAACTGGTCCCAGTGTTTTCTTGCCTGAAAATTCAAGAAAACGTTTTATCATCACATATGAGCCTGGAGTTATCAGTCGGTTCCGCAGCGTATAGGTCAAGTTCTTGTGTTAAAAGCAGAAAAATGTCGAAATTGGTGTGGGCAGAAGAGATGCAGGAAACTTTCGTGAATCAGATAAAGTCTAATCTAGCGCTTGAAGAAACAAACTGATTGTGTGATCGATGTGGACTGGGCGACAGAAACCTCACAAGTATGCTTATTAAATCTGCTGATTGTTTGAGACGTACCTTCTTCATATCTAGCAGGACTCGTCACAAGAATCCATGGTATTATGGAGAATGTTTCATTGTCAAAAGACAACTGAGAGCACAACTACGTCGTTACATTCGATCTCTCTCAAACGAGGACCGTTTAGAGTATTTAGATAAACAAAGGTGTCGCTGGTTAGAGTGTTTCTTGTCTCTGTTTGTTTATCTGTTGTTGACTAAGCAAGCAGACACAGTTCCCTAAAGATTTTCATGCAAAACCTGATTGTCGCTTTCCTGCAACTAAAAAAATAAATAAAGAAAAGCAACAACGATTAAATGAGACACTGAGGGTAAATTCACTTCTAAACAATATTTAATCAAAGAAAAGAAAACTGAAAAGAAATCCCAACCCCAAAAGGCAATCCTCAAGCATGCACAATGACAATACACAAATGACTCGCCCCTTCACACACAAGTCCACAGGGTGAGGTGACACGCCCCAGCAGGCGTGGCCTCACACGACTACTTGGAAAGCGTTGGGTGCCCTCCAATCACAGGCCTCTGCCATGACCGGAGGTCACCCACGCTTAATTTACATATAATAACGGACGCCCCGCGTCTTCTCTCCTCTCGCTCTAACAGCGATGCAGTGTCGATGTCCTTGACTCACGTAATCGCTCCTAACTAAAGGAATTCAACGATTACTGTCCTCTCACTTCCTCAAGTCAGGGATGAGAATAATAGACATTATTCTAGACTCCTAGGCGGCACCTCGGCACACCCAAACGCAGTTCCATCTCCTCTGAGATTGAACTCAAACGGCAGCGTCCTCGCCACTACCCCTGCGCAGTCCTTCCCTCTCCACACCTGAGAAATAATAATGGCCCTTAGCCAAAGTTACTGTCAGAGTTTCCCTCGGCTTCACTCACGGATAGCAACGCGTAAGAAGACCACTCTTACCGTATAGTGCCCTCTTCTTGATTCCCTCCGGAATAGCACATATATCCAAGCACGATTCTGACACAAACACACACAGTAATATCCCTCCTGGATAGGTCTACGTGAACCTCCCTGTTCACGCACTCTTCTTCTTGTCGTCGTTCTCCCCTCCAGCGGTGTTGCGGATAAGTACTCCCCTCCTCGTAGACGTCCACCAGAATGCTTGGACCCTGACCCTCAGTCAGCTCCAGGAGAAGCCACCCAGTGACTAGCAGCACCCTTGGTAGAGACTCTGTACCTCGCTCCGACGAGCGTGGATACACTAAGACGAACATAACACGCAGCGACACACTGCTGCAGCGGCAACCATAGCTGTAATAACAATACTGATGAAGAAGAAGACGAATAAGTGGATTCGAATTCCCAATTCGATTCCAATGAAGGAATGAGTTCGGATGAATGGATGGCCTGCAATGACAAATGACGACCCGTCACTATACGATAAAGCAGCACCCCTGCTGCACTTTCAATACAGCCAACCCCATTCTTTCACTCCAATTACAATGAGACGCTCCCGCGCGTCTTTTAATAAAACAACTCAAGACTACTTTCACAATGAACAATTAGATATTTGCCTCGGCTTTCCTTCTAGCCAATTACTTACTCTGTTAAGCAATTTAGATATCATCTAGTTCAGTCCAAATGGCGTTCTCACACGTGCACACGCACTCACGTGTTCAAGCACAAATTTACATTACCCACCTCAGAATGACAGGCCGTGAATACTTGACAGAACGTTGTTCTACCCAGAGCAACTATACTCCCTCGGGTAGTTGTAGCACCCCATGGTCGTCCCGCGCGCCCCACGAGTCCACAAGCGTCTCCAACACGCACCCAACGTCCGGCCTACCCAACGGCAAGCGTGAGAATGCTTGCTTTCGCGCCCGACGCGAACAATCCAGCGCCCCACGCTGTAATTACCCAATCAGAGGAAACTATCTAGTCACGAGGGGACGCGCCCTCGAGCCCGCGTTCGAATCTCCCTCGCTTTTCCACTGATTCAATCTCCTCTACGGTTAATTGGTCCCCGTTAGCAACAACACCTGAGCCCAGAACTTTCTATCCTATTTTTAGCTCAGGCCTTGCGCGTACACGCGACAGAAGGTGTTACAAGAAAATACTCAGGGAAAAGAAACAAGACTATCAGTACAGTGTGGCTCAGAAACTTAATAATAGCCTGCATGACTCAAGACCTTTTTGGAAATGTGTGAGGAGTAGCAAGCGAAGGTTAGTGGAAAATAACATTTCAAAAGATGAATGGTTTACTTATTTTAAGGGTGTATACCAGAACGACGGAGGTAAAGCTGTTTCCGAGTATACAGGGGAACCACTTATGGTGGGGGGAATAGATTCAGAATTAAATGTTCCTATACAAGAAAGTGAAATTTTGTGTGCAAGAAAACGGATCAAGGGGGGGGGGGGGGGGGGGGGGGGGGCAAATCTGCCAGTCCTGACGAAATTACAGGGGAGATAATTAAAAATTCAGGACAATATGTCATTCCGTAGGCTGCTGAATTGCATGTTTTGTGAGGGGGATTACCCAAAAAGCTGGTCTAAAGCCTTCCTTATATCAATACACAAAAAGGGAGCGATTGGAAACCCGGAAAACTACCTAGGGATATCACTTCTGAACGTTTTCAGCAAACTGTTTCTAGTATACTGAGCAAACGACTACAGCTATGGGGGGAGGTGAATGAATTGATTGAAGAGGAACAAGCTGGCCTTCGCCGTGGTTATTCTACCGTTGATAATATCTTTACCTTGCATTCTGCGGTAGAAAAGTACCTACATAGAAAGAAAAAAACTGTATGTAGCTTTTGTTGATTTTAAGCGTGCTTTTGACAGTGTAAATAGAAATGTTTTGTGGAGAGTCCTAGAAAACTATGGTATTGTGGGTAATATGCTAAAAATACGTAAGTGTATATATAACTCTGTTCAATGCTGTGTGAAGTGCGATGATGGTCCCACGGACTACTTTGAATGTCCCATGGGGGTTAGACAGGGCTGCAATTTGAGTCCGATAATTTTTTGTTACATAATGGACGAAATTGCAAAAAAGGTTAAGAAGTTGGGCAAACACGGTGTACAGTTCTTGCCCAACACTGACCAATTGCACCTGCTCTTGTTTGCAGATGATGTGGCATTGATAACAGACTCGGTTGTTGGCTTACAGAATCAAATATCTGTCCTCATAGATAAAGCAGATGAGCTTGGATTAGTTGTAAATCCTGTCAAAACAAAAGTTGTTATTTTCCGATTGGGAGGGCATGATGCAAGACACGAAAATGGTCACTGGGAACAGAAAGTCTCGAGACAACAAATGAATATAGTGTTACGAAAACAATAATGACCACTGACCTCTCCAGTGCCTCCCGACTCCAGTGTCGCTGCTCGGTGGTCTGCTTGCGGTCCGTCCTCACTTGCGTCAGGAATGGTAGGAAGTTGGACACAGGCGATTGTTCCTTTCAGAGTGTTTATTCCGGACTGGACATGGCATACAGTGACGGCGAGTATACTTCTACGCTCCTACACCTCCGACATTTGCGCTCTCACTTGCGTACCATAGCATCAACAATGTATATATACTGCTTGACTATTCCCCATCAGGCCCTTCCGTTTCCGCCCCTGGGATCCAATCATAGAGCCAGTTACCTACAGCATCGGAAGTAAGGGAGGCTTGATCGTCCCCACCGCCTTATTCACAACAAAGAGCAACGACCACACCTACCCCCTCCCTACTAACCAAGACGGCTGACTCATCCATACTCACGTGCTCACCTGTCTTTGTTCAGGGCAGAACAAAGAGAGGTGAACGCGTCCGTTTTCCCATAGCACAACACGTTAAAGCAATACACAATTCTTTAGCTACTTAAACAAACCACCTCCACAAACACAAACAATCTTACACGATTATATCACTTTACATTCTTCCGCAACACAGCTCCCTCCTCTCGAGACCAAGACGTCCTCGTTGGTCTTCCCACACCTCCAAACTACATTACTACATCAGGAATGACTGTAAACAAGTTACATGTATCAAAACAATTGTCCATTCAATGCCTGAAAACAACAAGTCCATCACTCATCTGCTGCTGTACTCATCTTGGTGGTCCACGTGGTGGGGAGGGAGGGACGAAACTGGTGGCAAGACCCGACAGAGGGATCTAGGTTCCCTCGCGGTAACCTTTACTCCCAGATCATAGGGCCATGGTCCTGCCACCGTACGTTCCACACAAGTTGGCGGGAAGTCTTCACAGGAAGCGGGTCGGCCGCACCACACGCCGCCCTCGTTTGGTGTACGTCTGCACATGCGCCTGGGCCGGCCGCTCATCGCTCTCACCTTCGGAGGGCGACCCAAGGCTCCCTCTCCCTCCAGTCACTCCACATCGATGTCGAGGGGTTGGCTGTCTGCGTGGGTACCGCCTACCAGGCGGGCGGAGGTTCTCCTCTGTGCCTCCCCCAACGGGCATGGTCCACCATCCGGAGTCGGGCGCAAGAGAGCTGCTGAACGCGGCCCACACCCCCCGGTACTTCCCGCGACGGTCACGGCCCACCCTCCATGGTCGGGCACGTTTCCTCCGACGTCCTGCCTGTGACTGGGCCAGCTTGGCGTTGCGTCTCCTCTCAGCCCCTGGGTTGAAGATCCACGGCGCAGTGCCCCCAGGAGAGGTCTGGTGATCGGCCTTGCGGTCGTAGCCATCACTCTTTCTGCCCATGCTCCGCTGCAGGTGTGCCCTTGCGGACACTTGCACCGCCTGCAGCATGCCCTGGAGTGGCCCTACACCCGGGGTTACTTCTAGGGGGGTTTCCACCAGCTGCCCTGTCTGCTCCCACGTCGTCTGCTTCGGCGCTTCTCTGGCCACAGCGCCAGGGAGGCTTGCAGCCTCCTTGTCGACACCTGGGTTGAGGCTCTCCTCCCTCTGTCCCTGGCCTTTCCTGTCCGCCGTGACCTCAATTTGCACCCGGTAGGCCCCCCGCGAGGCCCTACTGTCATCGGTCTGAGGCCTTTGCTGTAGCGGTCGGGCAGCGGTCATGCAGGTCCCCTCCCACGCCGGGGTAAAGGCAGGCGCCTCTGCTCAGAGTGGCACATACACCTGATGATCGCCCGAGGTCAGGAAGGGGATCGGAGGAGGGGGTTTTTGGTCAGAGGTCTCCCCTTCCCCCAGTCTCCTCTGGAGGTCTGCCACCGCATCCCGTGCAACATCTCCGTCCTGTCCCTCGCCATGGGAGCCGAGGTTTCGCACCTGTCCCTCGAAGCTTGTCGCTGCTGGCGATTCGAGGCGGCCGAACTCTCCTTTCTTCACGAGGCGAATCTTCTCCAGGAAAGCCGCATTTTCCTGTCTCCTTTGTTCTGTCTCCTCCCGTCGCTGCCGTTCCCTCTGTTCCTCTTTTTGTCGTTGCCGCTGTTCTTTCTCTCGCTTTTCTTCTGCCTCTTTCTGTTGTTGCTCTGCCTTCTCCTCCTGCCACTGCCGTTCTTTCTCCTCCTCTCTCTGTCGTTGCTCTGCCTTCTCCTCCTGCCACTGCCGCTCCTTCTCCTCCTCTCTCTGTCGTTGCTCTGCCTCCTTCTTCTCCTCTCTCTGTCGTTGCTCTGCCTCCTTCTTCTCCTCTCTCTGTAGCTGCTCTGCCTTCTCCTCCTGCCACCGCCGTTCTCTCTCTTCTTCCTTCTTCTGCTGCTCTGCCTTCTCCTCCTGTTGCTGCCGTTCTCTCTGTTTTTCTTTCTCCTCTTCTTTCTTCTTCTGCTGCTGTCTCTGTTCGTCGAGCAGAAGCTTCATCGTATTCCACATGTCCGCTGCCGGTTGTTATGTTCCATCATCGTGTGGGGCTGCCAACCTCGTCACACGTTTCTCGCCTTCCACGTCCATACTTCGCTACTTTTTCGCCGTCTCGGGAACCAGTGTTACGTAAACAATAATGACCACTGACCTCTCCAGTGCCTCCCGACTCCAGTGTCGCTGCTCGGTGGTCTGCTTGCGGTCCGTCCTCACTTGCGTCAGGAATGGTAGGAAGTTGGACACAGGCGATTGTTCCTTTCAGAGTGTTTATTCCGGACTGGACATGGCATACAGTCACGGCGAGTATACTTCTACGCTCCTACACCTCCGACATTTGCGCTCTCACTTGCATACCATAGCATCGACAATGTATATATACTGCTTGACTATTCCCCATCAGGCCCTTCCGTTTCCGCCCCTGGGATCCAATCATAGGGCCAGTTACCTACAGCATCGGAAGTAAGAGAGGCTTGATCTTCCCCACCCCCTTATTCACAACAAAGAGCAACGACCACACCTACCCCCTCCCCTACTAACAAAGAGGGCTGACTCATCCATACTCACGTGCTCACCTGTCTTTGTTCAGGGCAGAACAAAGAGAGGTGAACGCGTCCGTTTTCCCATAGCACAAAACGTTAAAGCAATACACAATTCTTTAGCTACTTAAACAAACCACCTCCACAAACACAAACAATCTTACACGATTATATCACTTTACATTCTTACGCAACAATAGCTACTTGGGCATGATGTTTTCCACAAAACTGTTCAAATACTGCTTTACGAAATCTGGCGGACAGAGGCAAGGCAGGGGTGATGCAAATTCTTCGTTTTATACGCAAATTAGACTTTGTGTCCCCTCATGTTTTCTTTAAGATGTTTGATGCACAGATACAACCGATTCTGTTATACGCGTCTGAGATATGGGGTCTAGGAGACTGTGAAGTGATTGAAAATGTACATATGTATGCCTTGAAAATGTTCTTAAATGTGAGTATCAAGACACCAAATACCACGGTATATGGGGAGACTGGAAGGTATCCACTGCATATCAATGCGAAATTGCGGTCAGTGAAATATTGGCTGAAACTGTTGAAAATGGAAGACTCCAGATTACCCAAATTAGCATACAACATGATGGTTAATGCAAGTTCATAGCAATAACTGGGCAACAAAATTAAGACGTCTTTTACTTGAATATGGCTTTGAAGAACAATGGACTACACAACGTGTATCAGAGGAACGAAGTTTCGTCAAGACACTGAGGGAAAGATTGATAGACAAATTTAATGAGGCCTGGGGGAAAAAAACTGGTGGATAGTGATCGGTTTTCTGTATATCGCTTCTTTAAAAAATCGAGAGAGTTGGAAAGATGTTTATGCAGTGTAGATGAAAAGGTTTTTAGAGAGATAATCACTCGTTTTAGATTAAGAATAAGTGACTTAATGTGCCATAGATTACGTTACTGTACTGACAGTCCTGCTATTTGTCCATTATGTCATCAAGAGACGGAAAATGAGATACACTTTTTGTTCAAATGTCCTCATTTTGCAGATCTGAGAAATAGATACATAAGTTCTAGACACAACAGTGATACCAATGACCTGATGGATATTTTATCGTCGCAGGATGAAGCTGTGATTAGAAACTTGGCAGCATATTTGTATTTTGCTTTCAAAAAGAGAGAAAAATATAATAATCCTAATTCAAATGAGTCATGAAACAAATAAGCATTGTTGTACGAGCTGGTGGCCTAACAATAAAAGAGTTCGAGTTCGAGTACTCTCTCTCTCTCTCTCTCTCTCTCTCTCTCTCTCTCTCTCTCTCTCTCTCTCTCTCTCTCTCACACACACACACACACACACACACACACACACACACACACACACACTCAAACACACACACACACTATGTTACGAGTTAGCTTATTTCTAAATCGGGTCGTTTATGAATGAATTAATCTAGGGGTTAACTTCACACTGCCCACTCGCAACTCTTCTCACACAATCATCAATCACCGATGGAACAAGACCGAAATGATGGTGAGGACACAGATCACAATCAAAATACTTTAATTCCTTCAAAATCAAAAACCCTAAGAGAGCGCTGTAAGTGATAATTAGGATACTAATGATAATTATGCAACAATAAGTGTACTGAATCTACTTCCCCTGATAAAATAAAGGTGGTCTGCCAAACCCAATGAAATGATACTTAACTGACAAAGGTGCAGGTTCAGCCAATCAGCGTTCTCTTTAGTTGAGGTCAACGGTGGATGTGACGAACGCACGTGGAGGGGGAGGGAGAGGGAAGGGGAAGGGAAGGGGAAGGGGGAAACCGGTGCACCGCAAGGCACCATCGCACCACAATGAATTAAAAACACTGGAATTTTCTCCACCCAGTGGACTGGTCAGTCGAGGGGTGAATTCTCTTGCTTATGACAGCAGTCGTTGGTATCCTTCTGTTGAACGACACGACTGGGGCGAAACTCTGGGTGCTGGTGTAGACGTTTCTGGGGAGAAGGTCAATCGAAGATGTAGATGCTCACAATGGCGGAGCACGTGGAGAATGCAGACGTTCGTCCTTCTCAGTGGTAGGGGTGAGGCAAACTCCACTTTCGTCGAGAGAAGCTTTGTGATGTGGAGAGGAGACGATACTTCAGTTCTGTCTTTTGCAGTCGTGGCTCTTTTCAGAGGTAGTTGAACTTCTCTTCATGGGACGGGCTCTCAATGTAAGACGGCTTGCGCCACGTGGATTTCAGACAGGGCGCCTCCACACACACACACGGTGGCTGTCTTAGGATAACTGGACTCGCACGCCCACTACGGGGTTTGCAGCGGGTTTTATACTGGCGCCCAGAAACCTCAGACCTTTCTGTCCAATCACAACACATGTAGGGTGTCTTCAGTCGTAATCTCAAACAGGGGGCCAATCACTGATCGGCTATATAAGTACTTATTCGATCACATGACGTCTCCAGTTCAGTTCTCATCAATCCACCAACCGAACACCGTCGTTAGGCGAACTCCAATGTCCCATGTTGATTGGCTAATCACCATTCTCTAGTCGTTCTGTGATTAATCTCAGCTTGGATTCGCAAAGCACTTTACTGATTAATTTATACACCAGGCAAGTGTCAGTATTCCTTCACCACTCGCCTCTCATAAATTTTGAATGAACATGGTGCATTCTACTGCAATCATAAGGTCGGCAGAACACCTCATACTATCCTAGCAGGGTTGGCAGCCACACTAACCCATTAACCCACCCCAGTTCAGTTCAGTTCAGTTCAGTCTCTTAACCCTGAGATGGGTTGTTGAGGCACCACTGATGACTTTCGGACAATCGATCGATCCATCGATCTCTATCCTCTGTGGCTCGCTGTGTCAGCAAAGGTCAAGCCTGTCCACTCTTTGATGTTGTCTTCCCACCTCTTTCTCTGCCTGTCTCTCCTTCTCCCACCTGGTACGGTACCTTGCAGGATGGTCTTGGCCAACCCACTGCCTCTTGACACGTGACCGAACCACTTCAGCTTTCTGCTTTTCACGATTGAGAGCAGGTCTTCGTACTGTCCAATTGCTCTCTTGATCCTGTTGCTGACTTCCTCATTCGTGACATGGTCTTTATATGAGATGTTCAGAATCTTGCGGTAGCATCTCATTTCCAGGGCTTGTATCCGTCTCTGTAGTTCAGATGTGAGTGTCCAGGACTCGCATGCATACAAGAATACGGAGATGGCCAGCGTGCGCATGAGCCTGATCTTTGACGCGAGAGTGATATTTCTGTCACGCCATATTGGCTTCAACTTTGCCAATGCTGCTGTTGTTTGTGCTATTCTAGACAGTATCTCTGGTTTGGACTCTTCATCAGTCACGATAGATCCCAGGTATTTGAAGTTGTTCACAGCTTCCAGTTTTTGGCTCTTCACTTTGATTTCCATTTTGAATCCTCGAGGATTGTTCGTCATCATCTTGGTCTTTTCGGCGCTGATCTGCATGCCATATGCCTGTGAGGTCTTGTCCAGGTGCTCGACAAGACTAGTCAGCTCCTCTTCACTTCCTGCTAATCCATCAATGTCTTCAGCAAAACGTAAGTTGGTGATCTTTCTGCCACAGATGCTGATTGATCCCTCGTGGTATGCTAGGGCATCAGTCATTATCCTTTCGAGGAAGAGGATGAAGAGTGTGGGGGAAAGTAGACAGCCCTGTCTGATTCCGACCGTTGTCCTGAACCATTCGTCTGTGGTACCATTGAACAGAACTGCGCTGGTCGCTCTGTAATAGAGATGTTCGACGACTTTGATGATCTTGGAGCTGATGTTGTAGCTTCTCATTGTGGCCCACAGCGCAGAATGCCAGACTCTGTCAGATGCTTTCTTAAAGTCTATAAAGACATGGTACAGATCTTGTTGGTGTTGTAGATGTTTCTCACACATGACTCTCAGATTGAAGATCTGTACGGTGGTGCTCCTACCTGGTCTGAAACCTGCCTGCTCTTCAGCAATTATTTTCTCTGCCTGAGGTTTTAATCTGTTCAGCAGTATTTTCAGCATGACCTTGCTGGGATGGCTGATGAGGCTGATTGTGCGGTAGTTCTGGCACATTTGCAGGTTGCCTTTCTTGGGCAATGTAAACACTAAGGATTGTGTCCACGGGGTTGGCCAAAATCCCGTCTGTCAGATCTTATAACAGATCTTTGTGAGTGCATCGATCATTGCGTCGCCTCCTGCCTGAATGAGTTCCCCTGGAATGTTGTCAACCCCGGATGACTTCCCTTTCTTGAGGGACCTAACAGCTGTTTCCACCTCTTCTCAAAGAATTGAGTAGTTGTCTTCCTCGGTAGTCTGAGGACAGTTCAGTACTTTATGATCTCCTTTGGTGTCATAGTTGTACAGCTCAGAGCAGTACTCAGTCCAGCGTTTCATGATTTCGCGTTCTTCTGTAACCCACCCCACTGGTTAATAAGCAACAATATGGCAGACACCAACAAGTGAGGAAGGGTGCTCTCGTCACACACACACACACTGTCGCGGAATTACGACATGGATTGAGAATTGATGAGGTGAAGGTTAGTGGAAAAGTTGAGTTGCATCGCCCCAGTTCGAAATCTGCAGAGTCAGCGCTCGGCGCTGATATTTTTAGTATCAAGGGTCAAAAGGGCGAGGCCCGTTGCCACTCCGCCGTCAGGGTAAGGGGGGTGGAGGTACTTTCGAATTTTTGGGGGGTAGATGAGTTCCGTGGACTTTGCCCTCGCACGTGTTAGTCCTCGTGAGTGATGACCTCGTGATAGGAGGTATCGAATGATTTCATTGGCTAATGAGATCGGGGGCAGATGACCGTTGCGTTTTTTGGCGCCTTGAGCGTCAGTCCATGCTCGCTGCTCGAGTGAGCAGGGTGGGTTGTGGTGCCTGTGGCGCCATGGGCCCCAGGAGGCACGGCGCCTCGCTGGGGGAGCCCATACCGTTTGAGGGAGAGCGCTTGCTCCCGAGGGTACAACCGCCTGACGGTCACAGCCCGGTTTTGGTGTAAGCTCGTAGTAATTAAGTTCGTTGTAACTTGAGCTAAACGCATGTTGTAATTGACAGAGGGAGAATGCCATTTTTGATTAACTGTTCTGCAGAAACAGAGAGTGTAACAGAGTAAGTAATCTCCGCTCTTATCCTGGGGAGGGAAGCACTAGAGGGAGAGGTAATTGTTCTTATCTGTGAGTCGCTCGTTGGATTCTCGCGCTGATAACGCCAGAAGGGTGGGTATCAGTTTCTCTGTAGTTGAAATGCATGTAGAATGTGGCTTGAGTGATTCTGAGAGAAGCGTGAGTCTTGTCATGGCAGTGACAAGCGTTTTGTCTCGTTCCAGGCTTTCTTTAACGTGTTGGGGCTTGGGGTCTCAACATGTTAGGTTAACATGCTAGGTTAACTACTTTAAATTAGCTAACGCTCGTGGGACGTTAGGCTAATAACGTTATGAACTGTGAGGTTCATGCAGCGCTAGGCTGCTAAACTACTGTACGTAGTGGGTCAGTTAGGACCTTTTATGTTTGGCCGTTTGTGTTGCGAGAAGCAACAGTACCTATATTATTCCTGTCTGATGGAACAAGTGAGATAGTGTACTTAGCCATTCATGTATATGTCCTTGGCATATGGGGGCGGGGGACTTAACGTATTATGGTGTCGTATAGGCAGGGGCCGAACTGCCATAGAACCATGATTTTGTAATGATGCTAAGCGCTAAGCAGTCATTGTTCTTTCAACTGTGTGAATAGAACTTGTCCCCGTCCATATGTGTTAGTTCTTACACGTAAACACGCTGGGCGTGTGTCTTGCAGTAAGCTTCGGGCTGTTGTTCTGCAAGTAGAGGGTAGAAGTAATGGGAGGGGTCTGATTAGACTAATAGACGCTCGGCCTAGGTACGTTCTCTCTCTTATCATGCATAGTAGTGCATGCGTGTGGCTGGGTCACACTGTAATTTGCCCGCAAGGCAGTTACGTGGTCTAGGGCGTAGTCTCGTAGCAGGGTGGGGGTAGGGAGAGCTGGCGCCAATTCCAGTCTACTGCCGCCTGCCGCTGGACGCTGACGCTTCGACTGGGGAGATCTCTCGGGTCATTGGAGTGACCCGACCCACAGGATGTCGTCGCTGCACGGATGCCTGGTGGACTGGGTGCCACGAGAGGGGGACGGGAGGACAGCTCTCGTCGAGATCTACCATCGAGCGCTCCTACGACCGGGGGGAGGCGGAGGTCGGAACCTCGCGTACCTCCCGACTCTGAGGGTGCAGGAGTGGTCTATCCCGGATTATATGTGTGTTCTTTCCTGTGACAGGAAGAGACGACGTTGGTAAGATTGGCTTTTTATATTTAATCCTGATTGGGAAATAGCTGGACTCATGAGACTGACCCTAGTGTCGAAAGCACCAATAGAATAAGTGGAGATCAGAATCCCACAGTGGGTAGGTCAAGGACGCTGCCGTTAAACCTATGCAGAAGGGCGCCGGGCGCCATCCCATCTTCTGTAGTAGGAAAAGACTGTGTGGATTATTTCTGAATGTTTAAACTAATTCTCTTGAGAAAGAATTGAGTTCTATCTACTTGGTTGCTTAAGTGTATCTCCCTGCTACTGCCGTGACAGCAGAGGGAGCATTCTTACAGCTGCTGCTAGAGCAGGCTTTGTAGAACGCCAGAGCGCGTGTTATGGTTTGTAAATGCCCTGCCCAGTTCCTGTCCCGTCCAGCGGCTGCTGCGATTGGCCAGGCCTGGGTCGGTCTTTCTCAATGGTTTGAGGCCACACCCCCAGGTGGGTGTGTCGCCTTGGGTGAACCACGTTATTATCATTTGGCTACGGTCAAGTCTAGTGCTGCTTGAGGCTGACCTCTGACCCTATGAGCTTGTGCGTAGGAATTCGTATCATTGGCTATAGTCATGTCAACCTGCTGAGGCTGACCCCTGACCTTTATGCGCCTGTGTGTGGATGGCTCTGTGAAGCCATGGGGGTGTGTCATTGTTATTGTTATTGTACTGTTTGGGGACTTGGCCAAGTCAGGGTTTGGGATTTATTTTGATGTTTATTCTTTGATTAAAATATTGTTTTGAAATTTACCTCCTTCCCTCAGTGTCTTATTTAATTTGTTGTTTTCCATGTTTATTCACTTTATAGTTGCAAGGAAAGTGGCAGTTTGGATTTTGTTGAAAATCCCGGGGTGTGGTGTTTACATCATCAGGGTCCAGTCTTTGTTTATTTATTTAATTTTATTTTAATAACCCCTCATCACACCCCATCCTGCGACAAGTGGGGGCTCGTCCGGGATGTATTCCTAATTAATTTGAGAATTAACAGTCATTTTTGTCGGGCTGCCACCTTCCTGCAACATAGACACTGAGGGGTTAGTTGTTTGATGATGCATTTCATGTGATGACTTGACTTGCATTGTTTTGAGATTGCCTGCTGTTGCAATGCTCAGTTGCTTTGATTTGCTGTAGTGCATTTCATGTTGACTTGACCTTTTCTCTTTATTGTGACCTCTTCTGTTATTGCCTAGCAGCGGGGCGTGCTATGGTATTGATTAGTCTTTCTAATAGTCCTGAGTAGCTTTGGGGGGAAACATCATTCCTGGCAGGGGTCGGGTGTCAGATCATCAAGGAAAGCAGTACCGGCTGGGCTGCTTAGAGTGTTTCCTGAGACTGTACTGACAGCCTGTTAGTAATAGACTAAGTCTCCAGGAGCGTCTCATCTTGGTAGATAGAGAGCAAGATTTATATTCTTGGTTTTCCCTTATGGAAGTCGTTAGGGCGTGTCACCATGGAGGGTGCCGCCATGTGTGTCTAACACTTTGCTAAAGAGACTCGAGAAGGAAAAGTAGAAGAGAGTTAGAAGCTCAGTTGGAGCAGTTAGAGAAACTCAGGTCTTGTGTTTGTGACAAGTGCATTCCTTGTGGCTATAGGATCTGCATTGTTGCTGTTATTCCCTGTTTACCTTTTGCCAAGTATGGTTAGCTTGGTGAATGTTTTCCCTGTTGTCAGATTAGTTCTCGTTGTAGACTTGCTATAGGATGTAGTCCTGTTTTATGCTATGTGCTTATCGTTTACCCACAGGATGTCGGGTGTGAGACATAGTTTGAAGTGTGGTCATGCGTGCTCAGGCGTGACTGCATGAGTGAGCAAGTATCTAGTCTGTGTGGAAGACGTGAGGTAAGGGAGTGTGCCACTGTGTGTGATCGTGCTGATCAAAAGGTGAAGGTCTTTTCTATTGGGCTAAGTAGAAGCCATAGTGGACTCACCTGTGGCTGAGTGTAGCGGATTTCGCCCGGCTGGGCAATCCTGATAGACTTATTGAGTTAAGTGCTATTTGAGCTATTTCTAGGATGTTTGAGTAGAGACATGTTTTGGTTGATAGGGCCAATGTCTTATTGTTTAGATTGACTATTCCTTAGTGGGAAGGGAAGTTAGTCAGAGAAATCCTAGAATAAACTGCCTAGGGCAGGTTTTCTCTTCCTGTAGGGAAGATTGTTTATTAGGAGTTTCACATGTGATGTGTGAAGTTGCTAGGATGCTGCTGCAGCACAGGACGTGTGTGTAGCTGCTCTGTGTTGTGTACAGAGATTAGTTCACTTGGTATAGTGATTAGCATTTCCTTAGCAACAGTGGAAGCCTGAGCGGCTGTTGTTTGACTCATTCCAGTTTTATAGACTTTGTCCGGTGTAGCAATGTCTAGGACATGTGTGTTTATGGACCGGATGTTGGTTGAATTAGGTCAGTGTGCCGTCTGTTTACTTCCAACGTCTTTCCGTGTGGGACGGTTGTGTGTAAGAATAGCCAACTCGAGGTTGCGCTAGTTCTGTTGGAGTGTATAGGCAGCTGATGCTATTGTCGAACGCCAGCGTGTGTGTGTGGCGTGTTGACTGGAGTTATGAGTCAGTTAGTGGTCGGCTGCGTGGAGGGGGTGCCTCACACTCAGTGAGACTGAGGGTGAAGGCACGGTCCGTCTGGGACCCGCTCTCTTTGCTCCTGAGGGGATGAGGTTACCCTGCGCACCTTCCCAGTATGATGTAATGCCTGTGTTGTCCACTTCCGTGTGTTAGGACAGTTTGTCTGGAGGTGTGACAGAGGCTTAATCATTTGTCAAAGACAGAGTCAGGTGACGGATGTCATAGACAGTATGGGACGTATGTCAAGGACAGAGCCTAGAGGGCGGATGTCGTAGACTAGTCCAAAGCAGAGTTAGAGACAGAGTCGGGGTGAGACCCTGTGGCTTGTATCGCCAGCACTGTTATGTGCGCTCTGAGGCCTGGGGCCAGCACCGTCGTGTGTTCTCTGTAGCCTGGGGTTACAGCACAGTCGTGTGTTCTCTGTGACCTGGGGTCACAGCACCGTTGTGTGCACTCTGTAGACCCGTGTGGTCAATGCACCGTCGTGTGCGCTAGTGGGTTGTATGCCCAGCTGTTATTGTGTGCGCTCTGTGAAAGTCGGTGTGACCGAGCTGAGAGTGCAGAGTACATGTGAGTGTACTGAGTAAATGCCGTCTGCTAGCATGTGTCCTAGTGAAAGGAATGCAAGGGACTGGTATATGTCGTGGGTCAGGAGGTAGCTGAGTGCCTCGTGTCCTCCAGGGGATCAACAGGTGTACTCATGGCTCGTTGGAACCCGCCTAACGGTCACTGGAGGGGCACTGGGGTAGCTCAGCGTACCCGCGCGTGAGAGCGTGTTTGCCTGACTGAATGACTGCGTTTACTCGTTGTGTGTTGGAGGAGATTGATGGGCACCTTGCCGTTCTCCAGAGACGTCAAAGGGTGCCTACATGGTCTGACTGAGACTCACCTGATGACTCTCTGGGGAAGCGAGTGGGGTGGGCCAGCACTCCTTGGTGCGAGTGCGTGTATCTCGTGAGAGATTTGTGCGTGGCTGTGACGTCACGTTTGTCCTCTGGTAGAGAGGCTGTCTTGTGCTAGCTTTTTGTCCTCTTGCAGAGAGGCTTTGTGATGCTAGTTTGTTGCCGCAGAGTGCGGTTGTCCTCTTGTTGGGAGGCTGTGTTGTGTGGTGGTTGCCACCACCAAAGGGGAAGTTCGCCCTTAGTAGAGAGTGTGTTGTAGTGTGTCAGGGGAAAGGGGTGAGAGGCTTCATCGCGCTCTCTCTCCTCCGGAGGGGCGGTGAGTGACCTGCTTATCTTCCTGGCATGACTGTGTGTGAACTTGAGAGGTGTGTCTGCGATAGCAGCGATATGCGAGGCAAGAGCGTGGTCTGCTGAGTTGTCTCGTGTTAGTGAAGTTCACTGTTTAACTCTCTAGCTGTAATTGGGGAACATAATTATAGGGTAGTCAGAGGAATGGGCTACCTTATTTAGAGCGCGACTGTGGGTAGCGTTCTGTTCAGTGAGTATCTGTCGTGAGATGACTGTCTGTGTCAGAGGCGTGTCAAGTAAAGTGCTATGCGAGCACTGGGCATGTGTGGATGTCCGTGAGTGGATAGATTAGCTGTCCGATTGCTTGGCAGTCTGTGATTGGCATAGATGAGTTGTTGACAGATGCGTTTGTAATTGCAGCGTGGTGTGTGAACCCGCGTGCAAATGCTTGTTCCGATTGCTGTGAGAGATGCAGCGAGAAAGACTGTTAGTCTGACTGTGCAACTGGTGATGAGAGTGCATTGGAGCATGCCAGTTGTGTGGAACTTGCATGTGTGATAACGCAAGGAGACGATGGGTGCTTTGCTATCTTTCCGGGAGACTGCATGGGGCAGTCCCTGGCTTGCTGAGGCCTTTCTTCCTCCCGGGAGTGCGCAAGTGTCCCTAGTTCCTAGCGTGTGTGAGCGCATGTGCAAAGAGTGAGCTGGATCCTTGTGTTGTCTGGGGAGCCTGCGGGTGTTGTGACCCAGCTTGCTGGGGTCGCAGCATAGTGACGCCTGTCTACCGTACTCTCTCCGGAAGCGCGCCTGGAGAGACGGCGGTTGTCGTGACTCGGCGTGCCGAGGTCACTGGACTTTAAGACGGCTGTCTTCCTGTTCTCTCTCCCTGGAGATGCTTAGATGCCAGTGTAACCACTTGTGCAGTGTGCCGTAGTCCTGTTCGCGAGGATTGGTTGTTGATAGTAAGTTATAGCTGCGTGCAGTGCGGCTGAGGCTTAGCTAAATGAATTTCAGGAAGAAGACTTTGGTCTTGCTTCTGTCTAGTGATGATTGAGGGTTGCTTGTAGAGTGACTGCTCATTGTGTTGTGATGGTTGAAAGGAGTAAATTGGTGAAAGACGTTGTCTTTTATCTTAGTGGGGAGGACATGTCGCGGAATTACGACATGAATTTGAGAATTGATGAGGTGAAAGTTGGTGTGGAAGTTGAGTTGCATCGCCCCAGTTCGAAATCTGCAGAGTCAGCGCTCGGCGCTGATATTTTTAGTATCAAGGGTCAAAAGGGCGAGGCCCGTTGCCACTCCGCCGTCAGGGTAAGGGGGGTGGAGGTACTTTCGAATTTTTGGGGGGTAGATGAGTTCCGTGGACTTTGCCCTCGCACGTGTTAGTCCTCGTGAGTGATGACCTCGTGATAGGAGGTATCGAATGATTTCATTGGCTAATGAGATCGGGGGCAGATGACCGTTGCGTTTTGGCGCCTTGAGCGTCAGTCCATGCTCGCTGCTCGAGTGAGCAGGGTGGGTTGTGGTGCCTGTGGCGCCATGGGCCCCAGGAGGCACGGCGCCTCGCTGGGGGAGCCCATACCGTTTGAGGGAGAGCGCTTGCTCCCGAGGGTACAACCGCCTGACGGTCACAGCCCGGTTTTGGTGTAAGCTCGTAGTAATTAAGTTCGTTGTAACTTGAGCTAAACGCATGTTGTAATTGACAGAGGGAGAATGCCATTTTTGATTAACTGTTCTGCAGAAACAGAGAGTGTAACAGAGTAAGTAATCTCCGCTCTTATCCTGGGGAGGGAAGCACTAGAGGGAGAGGTAATTGTTCTTATCTGTGAGTCGCTCGTTGGATTCTCGCGCTGATAACGCCAGAAGGGTGGGTATCAGTTTCTCTGTAGTTGAAATGCATGTAGAATGTGGCTTGAGTGATTCTGAGAGAAGCGTGAGTCTTGTCATGGCAGTGACAAGCGTTTTGTCTCGTTCCAGGCTTTCTTTAACGTGTTGGGGCTTGGGGTCTCAACATGTTAGGTTAACATGCTAGGTTAACTACTTTAAATTAGCTAACGCTCGTGGGACGTTAGGCTAATAACGTTATGAACTGTGAGGTTCATGCAGCGCTAGGCTGCTAAACTACTGTACGTAGTGGGTCAGTTAGGACCTTTTATGTTTGGCCGTTTGTGTTGCGAGAAGCAACAGTACCTATATTATTCCTGTCTGATGGAACAAGTGAGATAGTGTACTTAGCCATTCATGTATATGTCCTTGGCATATGGGGGCGGGGGACTTAACGTATTATGGTGTCGTATAGGCAGGGGCCGAACTGCCATAGAACCATGATTTTGTAATGATGCTAAGCGCTAAGCAGTCATTGTTCTTTCAACTGTGTGAATAGAACTTGTCCCCGTCCATATGTGTTAGTTCTTACACGTAAACACGCTGGGCGTGTGTCTTGCAGTAAGCTTCGGGCTGTTGTTCTGCAAGTAGAGGGTAGAAGTAATGGGAGGGGTCTGATTAGACTAATAGACGCTCGGCCTAGGTACGTTCTCTCTCTTATCATGCATAGTAGTGCATGCGTGTGGCTGGGTCACACTGTAATTTGCCCGCAAGGCAGTTACGTGGTCTAGGGCGTAGTCTCGTAGCAGGGTGGGGGTAGGGAGAGCTGGCGCCAATTCCAGTCTACTGCCGCCTGCCGCTGGACGCTGACGCTTCGACTGGGGAGATCTCTCGGGTCATTGGAGTGACCCGACCCACAGGATGTCGTCGCTGCACGGATGCCTGGTGGACTGGGTGCCACGAGAGGGGGACGGGAGGACAGCTCTCGTCGAGATCTACCATCGAGCGCTCCTACGACCGGGGGGAGGCGGAGGTCGGAACCTCGCGTACCTCCCGACTCTGAGGGTGCAGGAGTGGTCTATCCCGGATTATATGTGTGTTCTTTCCTGTGACAGGAAGAGACGACGTTGGTAAGATTGGCTTTTTATATTTAATCCTGATTGGGAAATAGCTGGACTCATGAGACTGACCCTAGTGTCGAAAGCACCAATAGAATAAGTGGAGATCAGAATCCCACAGTGGGTAGGTCAAGGACGCTGCCGTTAAACCTATGCAGAAGGGCGCCGGGCGCCATCCCATCTTCTGTAGTAGGAAAAGACTGTGTGGATTATTTCTGAATGTTTAAACTAATTCTCTTGAGAAAGAATTGAGTTCTATCTACTTGGTTGCTTAAGTGTATCTCCCTGCTACTGCCGTGACAGCAGAGGGAGCATTCTTACAGCTGCTGCTAGAGCAGGCTTTGTAGAACGCCAGAGCGCGTGTTATGGTTTGTAAATGCCCTGCCCAGTTCCTGTCCCGTCCAGCGGCTGCTGCGATTGGCCAGGCCTGGGTCGGTCTTTCTCAATGGTTTGAGGCCACACCCCCAGGTGGGTGTGTCGCCTTGGGTGAACCACGTTATTATCATTTGGCTACGGTCAAGTCTAGTGCTGCTTGAGGCTGACCTCTGACCCTATGAGCTTGTGCGTAGGAATTCGTATCATTGGCTATAGTCATGTCAACCTGCTGAGGCTGACCCCTGACCTTTATGCGCCTGTGTGTGGATGGCTCTGTGAAGCCATGGGGGTGTGTCATTGTTATTGTTATTGTACTGTTTGGGGACTTGGCCAAGTCAGGGTTTGGGATTTATTTTGATGTTTATTCTTTGATTAAAATATTGTTTTGAAATTTACCTCCTTCCCTCAGTGTCTTATTTAATTTGTTGTTTTCCATGTTTATTCACTTTATAGTTGCAAGGAAAGTGGCAGTTTGGATTTTGTTGAAAATCCCGGGGTGTGGTGTTTACATCATCAGGGTCCAGTCTTTATTTATTTATTTAATTTTATATTAATAACCCCTCATCACACCCCATCCTGCGACACACACACACACACACACACACACACACACACACAGAGAGAGAAACACACACACAAACACACACGTACGCGCACACACACACACACACACACACGCACACACACATTCACGCAGAGCCCTAAAAATCAGACACGCTGCTAGAATCTGACAGCATGAGTCTTTGATATATTGGTCGTCAGGACAGGAAACCCTTTGTGCCCCTCCTGTGGCCCTCTGTCAGACATCTTGGAGGTTTATTTTGCTTTGTCACGGAGGTAGATCCATTCAAACCCATTCAAGTGTGAGAACTCTGGGTTCGCATTCCTTTCCTTCCTTCGTTGACAACCTCTCACAGTGATGTCTGTCATTATTGTCCCGATTATGTAGCACCCCCACCCCCACCCCTGCCCCCTCCTCCCAGGGATTTTTTTCAATGCGCGATTTGAGGATTTGTTTAATCCCAGCCATGATCGCACATAGGACACAATTTCATCTGCGATGTGATCAAGGTCTTTCTCGTTGATATGGATGTTGCTGTAGTAGAAGTGAAGCTTGGAAGTAGCCATGGTGTTTATAGCTTGGAGCTTGGCGGCAACTGGAAGTGGTGCAACATCAATTTTCTCCAAGATTTCTTCAAACTCGATGATCATTTGCTTGACCTGGGGCGCGTTGCACTGACACGAGATAAGCCAAGATTTTGCTAGGAATAAGCCGTTGTCACAACGTGTCAACATGATGAAAGCAGATGTAAAGGCAGGAAGTTGTTGACAGATGTGACACCGGCCTGTACCTAGCAAGGCCTCGCGGTAATGCAACGCGGCCCAGGTCTTCTTCAGCGGTAGCGGTCAGGTTAATCTCGTGCCTTAGATATCTGTACGGCTGAGATTTGACAAGGCGTGAGATTGGTGCGTTCTGCACGGATATTTCGTGCTCACCCGTTGTGTCTTTTTTGCTCCAGTTATTGCCACTGCGTCTGCGTGAAGTAGGGCACACTTGCTGTGCTTCACGTGCATGCCGGCATAGTTCATGAACTCTTCCGTTCTTTTCACAGCTTTTTGGATGTCGCGGGCTAACATGGTGACGTCATCTACGTAACCTTGGACACAGTTGGGGGTGCTTGGTGAGGCTTGATCTTCTTCAATTCATCGCATCCATTTGTCAATGCCCTGTTCGAAAATGATGACAGACCACGGACAGCCCTGGATGATTCCCTTTCCTCTGGTTATTGGGGCGGTGAGACCGCCTTCTGTCTTGACCTGAAAGTTGGATCCCTGGTAGATATCTCGCGTAATCGCAATAATCTGCTCGGGGTACCCTGCGTCTATCATTTCCTGGATCATCATTGTATGGTCGATGCTTCCAAACGCATCTTTGATATCAATAAAGCATGCATACATACATACATATCAAAAAGACTTTATTCATCTTAGGGGGTACATTCATTGTACATGATGAACACATTACATATTGCAACTCATACAGCCACTGAGGCCAGGGAACAAGATTGCAAACGGCGGCTTCTTGACAATTAAGATATGTATAGCAACAACAATTTTATTTGACATACAGTTTACTGTTTAGCAATGACGTGAAGATGTAATTCCGTTCTTACTCACTCACTCATTCACTCACCCACCCACTCCCTGACTGGTTACTGTTCCTTTTCACAAACTTCACTAACTTCAATAAAGCATGCATACATACATACATACATACATACATACATACATACATACATACATACATACATACATACATACATACATACATACATACATACATACATACATACATACATACATACATACATACATGCATGCATACATACATACATACATACATACATATCAAATCACTTTATTGCAGAAAATGTACAAAGATCATACATGGCTGCTAAAATCACAGCTATGTGAAGGAACACTAGTCTAACTGAAGCACCCGTCTGGACAGATTCGTCTCTTCAACGATGATTTAGTAAAACTTCACAAGTCAGCCCATACAAAAGTTCATCTATCTACCTTCCCTTTCCATTAAAAAACAAGCTCTCCTCGACCCTATCATGACTGCCAGACTGAGGTACTTATCTAGATTCCTGCTTAAGCGTTTTGTTAGGCCCAACAACATGAGGCCTTTGACAAATCTGCGATGTACAGTACCAAGGGACCCAATCACCAGGACTACTATTTTCGTGGAAAAGCCAGTATCATTAAGCGAAAGACAGAGAGGCATGTACTTTTCAAATTTATGCTGGTAGCATCTTTCGATGAATGTGTCAAACGGGCAGACCATTTCGATGATGAAGGCTGTTGAATTAAGATGATCTAAGATACACAAATCTGGCTTGCAAGGTCCCACCACTGACAACCCGTCCATCGAGACATGTTGGTTTTCAAATAATTCACAGAACTCAGTCAAAATTGCCTTCTCTAGTGTCTGCCTTACCATTTGCACACATCTGTCGTGCCTCTCTGTGTACAGCCCTTTCAGCCTGTTACAGTCATTCAAGGCATGCGAGTTAGTGTCTGAATAAAACCCGCAAAGTATGCACGCTCTTGAGTAGGAGCATACATACATACATACATACATACACACATGCATATATACATAACATAACATAACATAACATAACATAACATAACATAACATAACATAACACAACATTACATTACAATACATTACATTACAATACATTACAATACATTACAATACATTACATTACATTACATAAATACATACATACATACATACATACATACATACATACATACATACATACATACATACATACATACATACATACATACATACATACATACATACATACATACATACATACATACATACATACATACATACATACATACATACATACATACATACATACATACATACATACATACATACATACATACATACATACATACATACATACATACATACATACATACATACATACATACATACATACATACATACATACATACATACATACATACATACATACATACATACATACATACATACATATATACATACATACATACATACATACATACATACATACATATAAACCAATTTTATTCAGGAATTTGATACAAATATTATGCATACAATATTTGCTATCCTGAAATAGCTCGATTTTTCCGACATCACATCTTGCAATACAAGAGCAGGGTTCGACTCAACAGGAAGACCAATGGACAGTTGTTCAAAACCGCTGTGTTACGGTACCGCGGGATAACGCGAAGTTACAATGAACGCGCGCGGGTTTCATCATGAGTCATTCGCGAATGTCAGAGAGTCATGGGCGTGGGGAGTTTTTCTTTTGAGTTCACAGCACCTTTTCTTCCACACAGAAAGTGATCCCAGGATCGCGCTGATGCTGAGGTATCGCGCCAGCCACTTCGACGAATAGCGCGGGATTCCCAGCAGTTGCAGGCCTGGCACCACTCGCTGGTGGACAGTGCCCAGGCTGCCGACTACGATCACGATTACTCGGCAACGATAGCCCAGTGCGGTGATTTCCTGACACAACTGGATGTATTTTTCGAACTTCTTATTGTAACAAGTGTCGATGTGAGCGTCAAAAGGAACGGCTATCTCTGCAAGCAGCACTTCGTGATTTTCTTCTCGAATAAGCGTGATGTCTGGTCTTGTTGTTGTGGACACGAAGGGGGTATTGCCGTGAAACAGCTGCGGAGACACCACGCTGTCCTTGAGCACGATGCACGAATCTGTCTGAGGCAAGTTCTTATAAATGAGTTCTACGATTCGGTTGTGCCTCGCTTGGTACAGCTTCTGGTATTTCGTGCATCCATTCAAAATGTGAGACGCTGTGTCGCTTGGATGATTGCACAGTGCACAGGACCTAGAATACAACTGGGGGTAGTAGGTCGCAAGAAGACTGTCGCACTGGAGAAGTTGCAGCCTACCCCTCACAACAAAGCGCACGACACTGTCCTTCAGTTTTGTGTTCAGCAGGAAAGCCGACGACAGCTTGTGGTCTGCTGCGGTTGCCTCCCTTTGGATTCTGCCCTGGGAGTGCTTATCTCTCCATGCCTCAGCGTGCTCGGCCAGGTGCTTGCGTTTGATGATAGTGGAGGCACTCTGTCTGTCACGGGTCATCACACTGACATCCTCATCTACTTCCCGTGTAACGCGAAGCTATCTTCGGAGTCTTTTAGAAGACGTGCTTTCTCGCGCATGCAGATTTCGTTCATGTGCACCCAATCTGATTTCGCCCAGTTTACTCTGCTATTCTTCTGGATTTTTCCTGCAGCGTTGGTGCGAAAACCTGCGAACGCATTTTCTTCGTCTGGCGACGCTTGCGGCACTTTGCGCTTATCCATATGTAGCTTGAGTGACGTTCGGGCCGTTTCTCGCACCTGCCTATTATCACTATTCAACACGGACAAAGTGAAGGACAGCCGCGTCGCGTTGTAGATGGCGTGAGGGTTCATCAGACCGAGTCCGCCTTCTCCCCTGGGACAGAACATTACAATACATTACATTACATTACATACATACATACATACATACATACATACATACATACATACATACATACATACATACATACATACATACATACATACATACATGCATGCATGCATGCATGCATGCATGCATGCAGGCAGGCAGGCAGGCAGGCAGGCAGGCAGGCAGGCAGGCAGACAGACAGACAGACAGACAGACAGACAGACAGACAGACATACATAAACCAGTTTTATTCCGGATTCTTGTGCAAAATTATCACAACAATATTTGCTCTCCTGCAATTGCTAGTATGCCTTCATGGACATATTTTGTGACATCGAACTGAGAGCACCGAATGGCACATGTTGCCACAGATCGCGATGGACAGTACATGCAAACGGTTTTGTTTTCGTCTGCCGCGACAGTGCGAGACAACGCGAGGGCATGACGAATGTTATCCTGGGTGAACGCGGTACCGAATCAAAAGTTTATCAGTTCAGTTCGCGAGTTAGGGACATGGGGAGTTCTTGTTCTCAGGTCACAGCACCGTCTCTACCACACCTGGAAGGATCCTAAGGCTGCGCTGATGCTGAGGTACCGCGCAAGCCACTTGGACGAGTAGCGCGGACACCCCAGCAGCTCCAGCC
>JAWQFJ010021125.1:0-30957 GCA_034096865.1 Theodoxus fluviatilis | reverse complement strand
AAAATGTAGGTACTCGCTGATACTGAAGCGGACGATAATCGTCCTTTGGTTCAAAGACAACGACAGCGTCACTTCAGGAAGCTTGAACTATTAAGGGAATGCGATGAAAGGAGAACCCGAACTTCACCGATAATTGGCAGAGGTGTTTGCACTGAAAACTTTAATTAGATTCTTCTTTCTGGTCATGAATCAGTCTTGCCAGAAGTCCAGAGATGGTTGACCAGACATAATGGAGCAGGGACAGTTCTTGGATAGACGACACAAAGCAATGGTGGTGGGTTATGTGGTGAAGAAAAGATACTGACTCTGGTTCTTCTGCGGGGAGCATGACACTATTTTCCCTTTTTTGCATGGTATGTATTTAATGCTGCTGAGCCGACGACAACATGGCTTGTCCAGGTGCAGCGGTTCACTGATAAATTCTTCCAGACGGAATGGGTACACACATTCTATCAAAGCCGCTCGATAGCCACCTCATCGGCTGAAACCTCTGGTTGCTGGGCTTGCACTGCCTACCTGTTCAGCTCAGCCGGGGCGGGCCGCTAGCAGCCACAGGGTCTAAAGTTCGAAGAAGACTGGGGTGATGGTGTTCTGCGAAGTCCGATGCATACTTCGACGAAGTAGATCGGGGCTGCGTCCTGACTGGTCTTGTAAGACCGCCATTTTGTATGGGAGTTGCTGAAAGTCTATACTGTCATTGCCATCATCGACTTCACTTTGCCCATTTCGTACGCAACAGACATCTAACACAAAATGTTATTTGCTAAGTCACTGCGTGCACTACGCCCGATAAAGAATCCTTCATAGAGGTTTTGAGTCTAAAATATTACAAAAAGAAGCACGAACAACCCGTGGGATGATTAAATGCCACTAGGCGCTTATTTTTTAATATCACGACCTGTGCAACTTAAAACAAATTCTAAAAGACGTTTAGACCCACATCCTAAATGTACAGTTAGAGGAAAATACACTAGGACTTGATATCATCGTCATTGTCGTCATTATCTTCGTCATCGTCGTCGCCGTCGTCGTCGTTGTCGACTTCATCATCATCATCATCATCATCATCATCATCATCATCATCATCATCATCATCATCATTGTCGTCGTCGTCGTCGTTGTCGTTGTCGTCTTCGTCGTCGTCATCATCAAGTTATACACACCTCGTATATAATCAGTCAATAAGAGTCCTCGTGTGCTTACCGTTCCTACGTCCTACTAGCAATTCATCTCGTACCTTCCTCGTCATCCTCCTCGTTTCCTCGTCTACGGCCTGCCTACCGTCCTACACATCCATAATTGTCCCCACTGCCTAGTCGGCCATACTTTACCATATCTTAGTAGTTCCTCCTGAATAATACATCGATACATACGCGCCCCCGACAGCCTCCGTCTCATCGCAGGAACTTCAACTATAAAGATTACTCCTATAAGCACTCACGTATCCTTCTACCTCACCTAAGAAGGAACACTGTAAGACAAAGACAATGTATAAACTTAACAAGTCACACTCACTAATCCTGCCCCCCGAAGACAAATAACCCGTCCCCCACCCACAACCACACCCCCACCCATTCATCCGCCCTTGTCCATAATAACCATAAGAATAATAATCCTACTACAGAACCCTCCACCAGACTCGACTCCGCATAATATCATAATAAGACTAACGCATAATATATACATTCCAAGCATCAAAGCCATACTAATCATCATCCTAACATCCTGTAAATCACCCGCTCACCCTCCACACTTTGACGTTTGTCTCCGTCCTCATCACATCGTCATTATTAGTACTGCAATACTCGTATATAATCGTCCTCGTAACACTCCTAGTAATAATCATTACCAAGTCCCCTACGCATTTGATGTCGTCATCTTCGCCTCCTCGTCACTACGAGTCTTAATACATCCTACCTTTTTTCTAATAACTAATTACCAATAAGGCGAGGAATACCTAATAGCAATCGATACACTATACCTACTCAATAACTCCGTAATATATCATACAGAAAGATAATACACCGACTCCTCCTCCTCATCACTCCACCTCCTGAAGACATTATCCCAATCACATACATTACAATCCACACCTCCTCGTCCTCAATCGCTACTTAACCCTCATAATGTAATAATCATCACATCCTCTCATCTCTCCCTCCCCATCCCCATCCCAACTTCAGCATTCTATATCTCTCTCCTATCTCGGTCTCTCTCTCACTCTCGATCGCAAAACTCACGCTAGGTAACAGCGGTCTCCCCCCTAATCACCTCAATCCCTGGCATGGTGCTCTCCATCTTCCTGGCGACAGAACCACAAATGAGGTCTGTATTTGCCACAAGGGCACCGCGTGAAGTACAAGCTTGACCTATGTGGGGTACCGGGCCCATCACCTCTATATGAACCCCTTCCCCTCCCTATCCCATGCCAGTATAAGTTCAACCCCCCCTCACCCCTACCCCACCCCCACCTCCACCCCCCTTTAATCCCCACCCCTCAATAACCAACCAGTTACTATCAACGGCTTCATCTTTATATTTTTCTCGTTTTCTCGTGGCTCTTCCTCCTGTACCTGATCGGTTTGTGCCCCTCACTCCACACCTCCCAACCTCTTATCCCTTAACCACCCTCGTACTCACAACATCCAGCTCACCCCTCCCTTACCTCTTTTCCCTTAACCACCTCTACTAACAACATCCTCCACCCTCCCTACCCTCTTTTCCCTAACCACCTCTACTCACAACATCCTCCACCCTCCCTACCCTCTTTCCCCTAACCACCTCTACTCACAACATCCTCAACACTCCCCTAATCCTTTCCGATTCCCCCCGGCTAAAATATTTCAAAAAATAAAAACACCCACCAAAGTCACCCCACACCACCCCACCCCACCCCACTCCTCTGCAACCCCAACCTCCACTCGACGTCACACAACTCCACTCGCTGGCGTTGGCCACAGGTGAATTGGCATGTCCGTAGCTGTGGATTTCCATCTGCCTGACCATGCAATGCTACAGACAGAGGTATCGCCATGCTGGTATGTTTCCAGGCAGAGCGTTCCATGGCGTTGCTAAGAACAGTGCAACGGCTTGTCTGAGAGACCAGTGGATGAGGGAGATCGTTGATAAAGAGCAGGAGAGAGAGAGAGAAAAAAAAAGAGAGAGAGAGAGAGAGAGAGAAAGAGAGAGAGAGAGAGAGAGAGAGAAAGGAGAGAGAGAGAGAGAGAGAGAGAGAGAGAGAGAGAGAGAGGGGGGGAGAGACTGAAAGAGACAGAGACACAGAGAGAGCCAGCCAGCCAGCCAGCCAGCCAGTCAGCCAGCCAGCCAGCCAGCCAGCCAGCCAGCCAGACAGACAGACAAACAGACAGACAGACAGGCAGGCAGGCAGGCATGCATGCATGCAGGCAGGCAGGCAGGCAGGCAGGCAGGTAGGCACTTACACACAGACAGACAAATACACACATAGAGACAAATATACAAACATTGATTCACAAATACACTCAAATGCACACAGAAGAACAGATGCAGAGACAGACACGACATAGAGAGATATACTTCAGAATGGTGTTTGACCAACATGTTTTCTCTACACAAACCAAGTCTTTCAACGACATGACATCAACCCGTCACCTTCAATCAAATCTCGTGGAGGCATCCCAATTTGTTGTAGAATCTCTATCAAAGAAAACGGGATAGCATCAATTCGGGGAGTCGTTTTTCTTAATTAATCTACTTAATTACCTCCAGGAAAATGGATGATTTTCCCCTCGCAGTATTTTCCATCATGACGAGGTAGATGCGGCAAAACTGACGTCATTCCACACTACCTGCCTCAGAAACATCTTGCGAATCTTCTGGCCCACAAAGATCTCCAACAACGACCTTCTCCAGCGATGCAACATAGAAGACATGGAAACGCTCATAACCAAGAGATGATGGAGATGGATTGGCCATGTACTGAGGATGGACAACGATTCCATTCCGAAAGTGGTACTCCGATGGACCCCAGAAGGCAAGAGAAAGCGCGGGAGGCTCAAGCAGACTTGGAGACGCACAGTGGAAGGGGAGATAAAATGTATGTATGTATGTATGTATGTATGTATGTATTTTGGCTCTTATATAGCGCCAATCTCACACCCAAAGGCATGCTCAAGGCGCTCAACACGTTCACCCTCTGAATAAAAGAGTTTTTAGCTGTGACTTGAAAGTCTGTATTGAAGGAGATTTCCTCAGTCTGTCTGGGATATCGTTCCAGAGTTTTGGTCCAGCATACGAGAATGCTCTCTCCCCAGATCTCTTGGTGTTGTAGCGTGGCACATGGAGTAATGACTGCGCCGAAGATCTGAGATCCCTCACAGGCTTATAAGTCTTGAGGAGCTCAACCAGATACAGCGGGGCCAAACCATTGACGCACTTGAACACATGACACAGTGTTTTGAACACAATACGTTGGTGGACAGGCAGCCAGTGTAGCTCTCGAAGAATGGGTGTTATGTGAGAACGACTAGGTGGACGTTTCACTATACGTGCTGCGGTGTTCTGCACCTGTTGAAGTCTTCGGAGATATTCTTGGGTTTCACCTAGCAGAAGGCTATTGCAGTAATCAAGATTAGACATCACCAACGTCAATACAAGAGTTGTGGCCGATTTTTCAGTCAGGCATTGTCTGATACTTGAGATACGTCGGAGCTGCCAGTAGGAGGAAGAGATCGTTCTGCTTACGTGTGGCCCCATAGAAAAATGCTCATCGATCTTTACGCCAAGATATGTCACACATCTTGACGAGGGGACCTCGACTCCCGAAATGGACATGTTGGTTTCTGGGAACAACTGACAAAAGACCTCAACCACTCCTGGGCGACCCTGGAAAGGCTTGCAAGCGACCGACAACAGTGGAGAACCTTTGTTGCTGCCCTACACGCCACCCGGCGTAAAGGGCAGTAAGAAGAAGTAAGAAGTATTTTCCATGAGGACCCACATCCTTCTCATTGCAAGACAAGAACAAGGAAGGTGAAGAAAGAGCGCGGAGGATCATAATAGCAGGACCCCGGATTTGCTGGCTAATGGCAATTCCGTGGCAGGAAGTAGCCGACCGCCATAACAAAGACTACGTTACCTGGCTGGGAGGGCATTAGCAGCCAAAGGCGCTGCCACGTAGAGGGCAGCAGTACACTGGGGAACAATTGGAGGAACGGCAAGATGGCGAGGCTGTGGAGTTCCTCTTTCCTGGTACTGGTTCCAACGACCACAGACCGTCCAGAAATGGCGAGTGCGGTGATTTCTCCCGGAACGCCCAAAGAGAGAGAAAGCTGAAGCTGACGTTTACCCATGCGCCGTCCTGATATACGCATTTCCACTGTCTCCATTCACCTGCTTCTGCCTAATGACTGGAGTAGAGAAAGAAGTGAACATGATAGAACAAAAAGAAAGAGACAAGAGAAGTATTGAAAAGATAAAGGAGGACGACTTGTGCCTGATGTCCCAATGCTATCAACACATGCAACAGAAGACAGACAACCTTGCCAGAGAAGCAGCGAAGACTGGTCTACAGGTCAACCTGGAAAAGACAGAGACCATGGCCGTGAACAAGAAGCAGCAGAAGCCTGTTACCCTGGGAGATAGGGAGCTCAAAGAGGTGGACTTCTTTACTTACCTGGGCAGTGTCGTCTCAACAACAGGCGGTTCTGATGAGGACATCAAAGCCAGAATCGGGAAAGCCAGATATGCCTTCAATACTCTGAGACCAGTCTGGAGATCAACATCCCTCTCTACCCACACAAAACTCCGGATATTTAACAGCAACGTCAAGTCCGTCCTCCTCTATGGCTCGGAGACCTGGAGAGTTATCAACACTCTGACCACCAAGCTCCAAGTCTTCATAAACAGATGCCTCCGTAACATCCTTAAGATCAGATGGACAGAAAAAGTCAAGAACACTGATTTGTGGAAGCAGGCAAAACAGGATCCCTTTGGACAGCAGATCGCAAGGCGGAAGTGGAGGTGGATCGGACACACCTTGCGAAAACCTTCACATGACATCACAAGGCAGGCCTTGCAGTGGAATCCTCAGGGCAAGAGACGAGTTGGTCGCCCCAAGACCACCTGGAGGCGATCCTGCGAGGAAGAGATGAAAAGCTGCAACCTGTCATGGGGAGAGCTGAGGAGGGTTGCCCAGAACCTAGTACGCTGGAGGACTGTTGCTGAGGCCCTATGCTCCACAAGGAACTCAAGGGAATAAGTCAAAGTAAGTCAAGAGGACGAGGAGGCAGCTACAAATACCTGGGGGCAATTGTCACAGATGCAGGATCCAAACCTGAAATACTCGCCAGAATTGATCAGACCACAGCAGCACACACAAAACTCAAGACCATCTGGAAGGACAGGAGCATAGTCCTCAGCTCAAAGATCAGACTGATGCGCGCCCTGGTCATGTCCTTATTTGTGTATGCCTGTGAATCATTGACACTAACAGCTGACTTGGAGAGAAGGATACAGGCCATGGAAATGAAATGCTTTCGACGACTCCTCGGCATCTCCTACAAAGACTGCATCACAAACGAGGAAGTCCGAAACAGAATCAGGCAAGCCATCGGGCTCCATGAAAAACTACTGACCACTGTGAAAAGACGCAAACCAAAGTGGTATGGGCACGTCTCACGATCGTCAGGGCTTGCCAAGACTGTGCTACAAGGCACAGTAAAAGGAGGGAGGAGGAGAGGCAGACAAAAGAAAAGATGGGAGGACGACGTCTCAGAGTGGGCAGGGATGAGGCTCAGCGAAGCCTTGAGACAGACCGAGAGACGAGAGGAATGGAGAGAGCTGGTTGCCAGATCATCTATGGTGCCCCAACGGTCGTCCAGACTACAGGACAAGTGAAGAGGACGGAGGAGGGGAGGAAGAGTAAAAAGAAGAAAGGGTAGATTAATAAGAAGGATGAGAAAGAGGTAGGATGAACAAGAGGCAGAAGAAGGAGAATGACGAACAAGGAGGAGAAGGAGGAGGAGGAGGAGGAGGAGGAGGAGGAGGAAGGAGGAGGAGGAGGAGGAGGAGGAGGAGGAGGAGGAGGAGGGAGGAGGAGGAGGAGGAGGAGGAGGGAGGAGGAGGAAGAGGAGGAGGAGGAGGAGGAGGAGGAGAAGACACTGAGACAGATACACAGACTGACCCACGGAGAGAGACAAAAGCAGTAGTGCGATTAACCCTTGTATGCGGCCAAGCGCCAGTCTCGGGTTGGAATACTCCCCACGGAGCGGAGTTGGTGATGGTACCTGACTGTGTGCGTCTGAAATGTCTGTCACTATGTTTGTTGTGAGGGACCAGTGAGGATTGCCCAGTCAAGATGCCCAGTGATCAAGGGGTAAAGTGTAAAGCGGTTTGAGACCCAGACAATGGGTGTAGGTCGCTATATAAAATCACACCTTTACCTTTTCTATACGCACAGTCAGAAAGGAAGAAATGCTGACACACCAAGAGATTGTCAAGAGACACGCGCGGAGGCATTAGGACCAAGGACAGTTAAGCAAAGGGACAGGACGGTCAGTGCAAAGGGACGAGTCCGCGCATAGGACACAGTCAGTGCAAACGAAGAACAGTTGCGCAAGCTTTTGAGGCTCCACACCACAAAACACTTCAGAAGAGGAGTTGCTAGCAATCTTTGGGAATGCAGCTTAAGTTACTCCATCAAATCCAAACACGAACAGATAAGATGATTTTTAAAAAACCCACTTATGACCAGCCGTAGACGACGACACGCGAGAAGACAGCAGTAATGTGTAAATGTCAAAGGAGATCTGAGACTCACCCCGCACAGAGCATCCTTTGCTGTTATTCAGCCGGGTTGAGATTTAGCGACTGCTCGTTGGCCACGGAAGAAAGAAGAACGTTATCCAAGGCTTACAAGGCACACTCCTAGCCACATCAATTCTCTCTCCGATGGTTGAGTAGAGCGTTAGACTCTTGGTCATGCATTGACCAAGCGTTCGATTCTGAACGCTGAAACTTTTTTATTCTTTCCTTTTTAGAGACGGTGATGGAGTTGAAAAAAAAACGATGTTTTGTATGTTTTTGTTAAGGGAGTGTGAAGATGTGTAGTTTTTCCCGTGACTATTTTATCGAGAATGATCATGCAGCGCAGATTGCATGGAGAGAGGTTCCGAACCCGAGAAAAAAAAAAATGATATGCAAGAATAAACAGACAATGTATAGACATAGTCCGCAAGAGAGAACCATCACCGCAGGAAGCTTATAAGGCCGTCCGACACAATCAATCTACTGTTTTTTGTCAGTTTAGTATAAGTAATGTGTGTACGATCTGATACACACCGACCGATACTTAAACGCCAAACGTATTTTCAGGACCGTAATGCATGATCATCACAGCTTCAGGATTATTCCTGCTGATGTTTGTTTATTTTTCTTTTTTTTCGTTTCTATTGTGTGTGTGTTGTTGTTTGGGTTTTGGTGTTGTGTTGTGTTGTGTGTATGTGTGTGTTTGTGTGTTTTGTGTGTGTGTGTGTGTGTGTGTGTGTGTTTTATGTGTGTGTGTGTGTTTGTGTTTGAGTGTGTGCGTAAGTGTATCTTTGTATGTGTGCATGCCTGTATATGTGTAATTATCAGTGTGTGTGTATGTGTATGTGTGTGTGCGTGTGTGCGTATGAGTGTGCGTGCATGTGTATATGTGTGTGTGTATGCGCGTGTGCGTGTACGTACATATGTGTGAGTGTCTTATACTGCATTACTCAGCTTTTGGGAAATAAGAGACTGTATAAAATAATTTACAAATATTTTCAGTAATATTATTGCTATGTACATTTATTTATCAGTAGTTCTTGTCTGGAATTTACTTTTTTGCCACACCAATATCGTGCGTTCTACACACACACAAGCACACGCACACGCACACACAAACACACACAAACACACACACACACACACATACACACACACACCACACCACACCACACACACACACACACACACATACACGCACACTAAAAAATAACAACACACACACACATACACACACGCACGCAATCACGTACACACACTTACACACACACACACACTTACACACACACACACGCACACACACACGCAAACAAACACGCAATCACTTACACACACACACACACACACACACATACATACATACACACACACGCACATGTGCACACACATTCAAACTTCACCCACGTTGCCGAGTACATGTGCTCACAGGGCCTGTCGACTAGCGACTGCCCCAGAACAATGTACAGCGTCAGTTTAAGACAATTCAGTGGCTCTCGACCGAGCAGCGCCTTCCGACACCGGGCTACGTAGCCGTTCAAGAGGACGACTTCATCCAGACCCTGACTAGCGTGAGCTCTCAGCGACAAAGAGACGCACAGCTCTCCCTGAACTTGGTAGGCGGGCGAGTACATTACACTCCATTGTGCCCGAAATAAATCAAGGTATGAATATTTTTGGGCACCATTCAACACGACGCCACAGTCTCTGCAGTGTCGGCATGAAGAGCCTGACATGTTGAGTCATGTTTCACAGTGTATTCTTGTCGCACGGCACAATCGATCCGAAACTGAGCAGGTTTGTGATGCCTGTATGTCAACCTACAGGCGTATTCAAGCTTCCCCCATTGGCCTGATTAAGTATAGACTCACCACGTTTCGATACATGGTGCTTTCAAGCATTTTCAAAAATCTAACAAAAATAGAAAACCATGAAATAATGATAAAAAATATTTATTCACTTAATTCAAACAAATCATAATCAAAATTTTTCAATGTGCATGATTTGAGTTATTACTGAAAGAATGCATGTAATCAGCCCCCAAAAAGTTCAAAAATCGTCAGTCAAGTTGCAATATTTGCAAAATGCTGGAATGGTGCCTTCAAAATAATAAATCTGAAATGCAAAATCAATGCCAATATATTTACCTGTATTCTGATAGCATTTGCAATATAAAAAAGACACATAGAAAAGAAAAATCACTATATACATTGATAGATTTTCACGGAAAAGTAGTTGTGAGCAACAAGACCTTGTGCCGGGCTGAGGCGATGCACTTCGACGTTGTTGACTGACACGTCCAGTCGGTGTTTCGACTGAGCGCCGGTCATTGCTATCTTCGGTCTTACCTAGCTGAGGGTCAGCAATAGGGAATCATAGAGCGTCCTTCAGGAATTCCGGTTCAGAATAATCTGATATGTAATGAGGGTGCGCGCGCATCACGCATCACGATCACGATGTTTGGAATCGAATTGGGTCACATTTCACAAAATAGCCGTCTGACGATTAAATAACCATACATTTAGCATCAGACTTTCCATTTACCCATAAAATAAGGCAAGCATCGCATAACTTGATGTTTTGATTAACTAGTAAGGAAAATCGAGCAATTTAAAACGTGAAGCGAGACATCTTTTGGGTCGCCGTAGTCGAAGCAGTTGGTCGACTAAACTACGCCTGAAATGTTTACTGTTTGTCAGTCAAGCCATTAAATTTTACAAATCAGCAGTTGAAACGACATGGTATCATTTTCTTGTGATTACAGTAACGTTAGGACAACGGAAGAATGCAAAAATACTCACCGAACAGGAGTCTGGCAAAACGTCCGTTTTGAAGGAATACGTTCCGTCGAAACTTGTGAATTACCATATCGCAGAAACCGGATGTCACGTGACAGCACAAGGTGTGACGTAGAATGCAAGAATGCCTCATTACGATAGAAGATTATTCTGAACCGGAATTCCTGAAGGACGCTCTATGTTACCCTAATATCTCGCTTTTCATCAGTATCTTCAAAATCACTGTCTGATAGGGGGTTGACAACAGCTTCTTCATCGTCAGATCCTTCCTCTAACTCTAAATTAGAGTCTAATTCAAGCACCTCCGATACGCGTTTGTCAGCCATTTTCGCAAAACGTACGGCGTACGCATTTAAACATTCACTGATTCAGTTTTCAAACCTCCGCCTCTAAAGAAATCGTAAAGAAAAGTAACTCACAACGCAGAAGTGGTTCCTACAGCATTCTAAACTGGAGTTGCTTCCCTTAGACCATCGGCGAGAATACAGGAATTTTCTGTTGACATCGCCCCTATGTGGGCGATGCGTTTCTGGTAGTGACGCGTCCATCGCCTCTATGTGAGTGATGCGACGCCAGTGAGTAACATACAGACAGACGGACAGACAAGAGGAGGGTGGCCAAATAAATCTAGCGGTACTTCGTCATCAAGGCAAACTTTCAGAGCCCCAGCTCCTTCTTCAATCCCACGCCCCACGCCAGTCACTAACCATGCACTAGGCCAGTCACTAACCATGCACTAGGCCAGTCACTAACCATGCACTAGGCCAGTCACTAACCATGCACTAGGCCAGTCACTAACCATGCACTAGGCCAGTCACTAACCATGCACTAGGCCAGTTACTAGCCATGCACTATTCCAGTCACTAACCATGCACTAGGCCAGTCACTAACCATGCACTAGGCCAGTCACTAACCATGCACTAGGCCAGTCACTAACCATGCACTAGGCCAGTCACTAACCATGCACTAGGCCAGTCACTAACCATGCACTAGGCCAGTCACTAACCATGCACTAGGCCAGTCACTAACCATGCACTAGGACTAAAGAAGGAGCTGGACTCCGAAAGCTTGCCTTGTTTACGAAGTACCGCCAGATTTATTTGACCACCTTCCTCTGGTTGTTCAAGAATAATAGTCTAACACCGGCCCCTCACCTCTTTGACAGACAGACAGACGGACGGACATAATGACAGGCAGGCAGGCAGGCAGGTGGACGGTCAGACCGACAGACCGTAATAGACCGACCGTAATAGACCGACCGTAATAGACGACCGACCGACAGACCATAAGAGCGACCGTAAGACCGATAGACCATAAGAGCGACCGTAAGACCGACTATCAGACCGTAAGACCGACCGACAGACCGTAAGACCGACCGACAGACCATAAGACCCACCGACAAAAAGACCGACCATAAGACCGACCATAAGACCAACCGACAGTCCGACCGACAGGCCGTAAGACCGTAAGACCGACTGACAGACTGTAAGACTGACCGACAGACCGACCGACAGACCGACCGACTCACCGATTGACCGACCGATCGACAGACCGACCGACAGACCATTAGCCCGACAGAACGACAGACCGTAAGACCGACAGACAGGGAGGGATGGATGGATGGATGGATGGATGGATGGATGGACGGGGACACACACACACACACACACACACACACACACACACACACACACACACACTGAATTCTAAGAGTCATCAACACATCTTTTCTGTGGAATTTGTCGTTAAACGCTAAATAATTCAGTGTCTGACAAACATGGTTTTGTCATTCATGACACTGAAGCCGGGTTTACTCCACAAGTTCACATATCATTTGATCGTCTTTTAGTAATCCGGGTACCTACCCTCTCAGCACTTTTCCTTGCAGTCGGGTTTAATGTATTCGATGTCAGCTCGCTGTCCGAGCATCTGTTTCTTGCGAAAACGGCATTCTATCTTGTATGTGTCCTTCTATGTTCTCGGGGCAACAAACGTTTGCACAGCCGAGACTGCCCGAACCTTGAACTCTCCCTTTCAGGAGCAGCTATCCAGCATTCTCCATGCACCCGAAGATCCAGTGAAAGCCTCCCACCAGAGTTCAGGCGGACACAGCGTGCAATACGCACTGTGGAGCAAGTTATGTCAGGAACCCAAAGACTGGAAAGAAATCGAGGTGCGCCATCCGAGAATTGCAGAAACACATTTTCGCTGAACGACAAGTTGAGTCTGGCGAATGTTCTTTTGGTAGGAAGAAGACATTATTCGTTGCTGCGGTTGGACTCGGAGATGGCTCTGCGCCCTGGAAGTGCTAAGTCTGGATAGCTGGGTCACTGGAAGGCGGTCTTTTTCACTGCTGGTGTTTTGCTGTGGTGCTCCCTTGCAGGGACACGTTTTTGATGCCGGGTCTTCCCAAAGTTGGCAAAAGCTTGATGGGCTGCGACTCTGAAGCCCGTTCGATCTTCAGCATGCTCCTCAAACTGTTCAGGTTGGATCGTGCACTAGTGGATGTTTTGGCTTTGATGGGTTCTCCGAGTCGCTTCTCTGGTCGGTCTTGGTGTCTACTACTTGCTGTCGAAGAGACTGCCCTCTATGGAACAAAGCACTTGACCTCTTCCCACAAGAATATACAAAGCAACGAACTGTTGCTGATGTTTATACTTAATGTACAGACAACTTTTGACTTATGGGAACTAGCTCGTTTTTCGAAGTGTTACATATTCATGGTCTTATATATCATTTCATATCGTGAAACCAGAGTTTGTAACCGATAACTTTGGGGTCACCCCTTGTTGAGCCAGTGTAATGTAAAAGGTGTGGTTTTATATAGATACTATCATCATATATGGGTCTCAAATTGCTTTACATTTTACCCCCTGACAACTGGGCAGCTCAATCATTTTTTGATCGGAAGCTGAAGACAAACACAGTGACAGACAGACAAGACGCACAGTCAGGTACAGGCACCGACTCCTCGGGAGCATTCCAACCCATTGCTTGCTCAGGGCTGTATACAGGGGTTAATTGCACTGCAGGGTGCCATAGCTGTTTTCATGTACCCAATTTTATTCCTGGTGCAACTCTGGGAGCTGTGCAGATTCGAACACCGCACCCATCATCCGCAAGTGACTGTAGGTCAAACGCTCTGACCACTCTGCCACAGAGCCCCCAAGCCCCAGCAACCAGGGTTGCCAGCTGATGAGAGGAGAAAAAAGTGTCACGGTTTATGTAGGTGGTAACTGGCTCGAGACACCAACCGGACAGTAAAAAATATTTTAAAAAAGGAAAATTCCTATCTCAGTCACTATTCACAGTTAAGAACAAAGGTGCCACAAACCGAATTTCACATAACAAAATTAAATTCATACAGACAGATACTTTTCAATACACATCTGTCTCTTACATTTAAATCATACAATGAAAAATAGACATTGAATAGAAGAAACAAAAAATTTGCACTCAATCTCTTTGCAGTGTCCTGTTGTACGGGGGTTCTTCTAGCTTGCGCCGGGATCTCGATGTTCACAAAACGCTGGTGGTCGTTTTCGATAACTTTATTCAAGCACCGATCGCTACACAGTGGTGAAAATAAGTAAACAGTAATCGTGGTAACAACTTCAGTGCCGCAGAGGACTCACTCCTTAGAAAGGAGGACTCGTTTATCCTCTAGTTAAGCTCTCACCTTAACTCTGTGGTAACTGCTCCCTCGTGTCTGTGGGGCTTAAATACCCTCTACGTAGGTTCCAGACACTTTCAGAAAATCGTACAATCTACTCCACTGCCTGGAAATTTCACGAATGACGTCACGTGACAGGGCAACGACCTAATGGAGAGACCGATGTAAACACACCGATTGCACTACGGTCTTCTTGTACGATCTAGAACCTTCACAACAACAACAATTAATACAAAACAAAACCTTTATAAACCCCGTACTACGGGCCAATAGAGTTAAAGGTTCTTAGTGTCAATTCTTCATCTCTTCCAGTCTCTCTTTCTATCTTCCATCCCTATCTCTCTCCAATTCCCAATATATCTTCATCTCCCTTTATATACACTTCTGTGCGCCACACTGCACAATTGAAAAGCAAAGCACGTGCTGAAACGCCTCAAACATGCCGACTCAGCACAACGCTTAAAGGCGCATCGTGCCGGTCCTCAAAAGAAACCGGAAGTGGATTTAAAGAAACTTAACACATGAGTCGCAATGTATTTTCTCTAATTTTCCCCTTTAAAAAAACCTGAGTCGTGATAATGAGCCAATCCAGTAGAATTTTGTACTTGTATTTCCACAGTAAATTTATTTTGTGATAGCTACATAATTTATCAACTGGAAAAAATGGTTGAAGCAAGTCATCATTTTACATTGTGTTTAGGTCATGATCTAGCTTTTTTGGTCGTTGACCAACCACAAGGATTAATAGATCGAACGCTCGTACTTACGAGCATAGATTATATTACATTGTATCACTGTGATTCTCTTTCCCGACTTGGATGAAGGGAAGCAACTCGTACCCAAAGGGAGTGTAACCGTAAATTCATCGCAATATCGTTCGGGGGACAAACACTCGCGCTTGCTTGCCAGTACAATCCCACGCAAACCATAAACACACACACAAATGCACACAGCCACGTAGCGCGCTCATTCGCACACACACATTTTGTCATGCACGCACACACATTAACTTCCCATCACAAACGCATGCACGCACTCGCGCGCGCGTTCTCGCACACACACATATCCATACACGCATGCACACACATGCCTACACATGCACACAAGCACGCCGTTCACTCATGCACACACGCACACGCACATCCTATCCCGCACTCACGCACAAACACATACACACACATACACACACACACACACACACAAACACACAAACACAAGCACACACGCGCACGCGCGCACACATACACATACACATGTACACACAAACACAAGCACGCGCACGCGCGTACAGACACACGCACACACACTCACACACACGCACACACAAAACCATACACGCACACGCACACGCACACACACACACACACACACACAGACACACCTACACACACACAAACGCGCGCGCGCGCGCACACACACACACACGCGCGCGCACATACACACACACACTCATTCACACACACACACACTCACGAACACACACACGCACGCATACGCACAAGCACATACACACATGCACACACACAAACACGGACACGCACACGCGCACGCGCACGCACACACGCGCATGCACACACGCGCGCGCGCGCGCGAACAAAGATGAGTCGACGCTGCCCTCCACGTCCACCGCAGACACGTTGGTGGCTGTAGAGGCCGATGCGGGACCGGCAAGCCTGACCACAGCGGCCGCACGGGAAGGTCTGGTCAGGGTCCAGCATGACGCCCTCTCGGTTTTTTCACCTCTGGCGCTTCTCCCTCAGTGTGTCCCTGCGGGAGCTCTCCAACACTGCCGTGGCTTCATTGATGGTATGGCGCCAGGCATCTCTGTCAGCAGCGACGGAGGGCCACTGTCGGGGATCGATGTTGCAGGTGATGAGGACTTTCTTGAGAGAGTCTTTGTATCTCTTTTTCACGTCGACCAGTGGAAAGCTCACCAAACACTCACCCAGACACACACGAACACACACACATCCATACACACACACACGCGTACACACACACACACACGTACACACACACACACACGCACACACACGCACACACACGCACACACACGCACACACACATACCTCCAGTCACAAGACTGATGTTTCTGTCAAAACTCGATCGTTTTTGGATTTTAGGCTCGTATGCCTTCTCATCGTAGCATCGAATTAATTTCCCAAAGGTGTGAAGAAAACAGTGAGCCGAAGACAAACGTATGCTAAAGCTGTGGCTTTGTTTTCTTTTGTTTATTTGTTTTGTTTGAAAAGGAAAATATGTGATGTCGCGTGTGTGTAGGGAATTAACCTAGATAATTAGTGAAACTACCATAAATTAATGCTACACAAGGTTTTCAGCAAAACCCGAGCTACCATGTATCTGCAACCATAAAAATACACAAAAGGAGAAACAACAACAAAAATAGACAACTGAGGGGGCAAATTCAATTAATGACAAGTTTTAATCAATAAGCAAATAATTGAAAGAAAATCCCTTCCCCAATAAAATGGCCAAGTCACCCCAAACAATACAACGACAACCTCTGGCTCACACGAGTCCAACCGTGAGACACCCTCGCCCCAGTGGGCGGAGCCTCAGTCCACTTCTAGGAAGCTGACCCAGGCTTAGCCAATCACAGCAGCCGCTGAGCTTGGCGTGGGCTCTGGGTCGCTGATTAGCATACAATAACAATGCACGCCGGCGCCTCTACAAGTGCTCGCTCTCACAGCGGCTAACTGACCTCTCCCTCCACCGTCACGCTGGCGGCAGGAAGAGTACACATTAAGACAACCAGAAGGAAACATAACTCCCCTCACTGGGATTAATTTGGCGTACAGTAGTTCATCCACACAGTCTCTCCCTCCTGCAGAAGGTGGGATAGCGTCTCTAGGCCCTTCTGCAGAGGTTTATGGATAGCGTCCTTGACCTACCACTGTGGGTTCTGATAACCACTTACTCTACTCTGGTGTCGTCACACTGGGATCACAGTCTCTGAAAGTCCAGCTACCTCTCGGTGGATTAATATTGTAAGAAAGCCAAGCTTACCATACAGTTGCTTCTCTCTCTCTCAGGAAAGAACGCACACAATCCCAGCATAGCTGACCCCTGCATCCACAGCGTCAAAGAGCGTGCGAGGCTCCGGCCTCCGCCTCTTGATGTCGTAGCAGCACTCTACGGTAGATCCGGCGGAAGCAGCTCTCCCGTCCCCCTCGTAGTGGTCCCAAGGCACCGGGTATCCGTCCTGATGACAGTCTCCCCTGGGACGAGTCACTACAGTGACCCGTGGATCTCCCCAGTCGATCTCGTTAGCGTCCGGCAGTCAGCAGCTCCTGGTCCAGTGGACGCTGGTCTCCCTCACTCCGACCCCACGACGTAACTACGCTTGCTAGACTCGTAACTGCTCTGGTAGCGAGTTACAACGTGACCCAGTCACGTTCATGCACTATACTGTGCATAGAGGGAATGCCTAGACATGGCGTCAGATAATCTATCTCGACCCTTCTAGCACCTCTACAAATTTTGCTTACAGGTCAAAGGCCCACAGCCTGCTGTAACCGCACGACTCGGCGTGCACACGTGCTTACGCTACACGTGGAAACGTGGACAAGTTCTACTATTAGGGCAAAATTAGAGAACAATGACAGCTCGCTAGCTTCATTACATAAGCTCATGGCTCTTGACAGCTCAACTCCTGCTCAACGACACCATAGCATGTATGTCCGACGTCACATTTGCCTGACGACATATATATATAAATGGCTGAGTACTCTATACTCAATTAATCCTCTTAAAGGACTATATAGATACTGTAGTGCCCAACGACACAAATAGCCAAACAGAAATGGTCCTAGTAGACCCAGAACGAGATACGATAGGGTAGTTAGTCTGAAAGAAACAAGGAACAGCTTGTCACTCACTGATGGCACAGCCACTCTCCTTGCACACATCATTCAACCCTGACACTCGGCCCGGAGTTCGAGAATGATAAAACACGCCCTCACACAGGCGTTACCCAGAGAAACCCAATTAGTTTAACCCAGTTACTTAGAGTAATGCAATTCCCTTTTCCCACGCATCCCTTCCACAGGATATGATTGCTGGCGAACAAGAGACAATTTCCCGCCTTACCCCCCATATTGCAACGGTTTAACTTTACATGGCATTTCCCCCCATTTACACATTAGACCATAAGAATGAATCAAACCCACCTCAACAGACTTTGATACAGCGGTGGTTGTCACCTTCGTGTGATGCCACACAGCGAAAAGGTGATAGCACTCGTAGCGGACTGCGCGTCCCTGCGAGTCTATAGCGGAGCACGCTACAACGCACCCTGCTTACCCAACCGGCAAGCGTGAAGTGATTTTTCCTGGCGCCAAAATGCTGCAACGGTCACCCGCCCCACCCTCATTAGCCAATGAAGATACTCGATCCCTATCACGTGGATTCTATAGGCACGAGGACACACGCGTGAGGAGCAAAGTCCACGAGAAGCACACCTGCAACTCGTGATGAAAACATTCTATCATACCCCCCAATTCTGGTCGTCCCGACCCCCTATCCCCAGACAGGTTAGCAACAAGTCTTGCCCTTTGACCTTAGTTACTATTAATAAGCGCCCAGCGCTCGTCGCCCGCATTCCAGCAAAAGACAAATTGAACGGGTTATAATTTCTCATCTTTTCTTCTTCTTTCTTGCGCAAATCTTGCGACAAGGCCTCAGATATGCAAATATCGACCCCTTTTAATTGACAGGCCGAACCCTCATTGTATTTCCTGTTCAATAAAACTTGACGGAAGTTTATGTTTACAATCTACTTGCGAAATCAGAAGAGCAGACTCTTGTCGGAAGTCTTGGAAACCATGAACAAAAACAAAATGATAAACATAAGCCGAGAATTCCCCTTGATTTCTTTTTATTTTGGCGAAAACGAAAATGCAGGAAGAATCAAAACGTCTTTGCAAAGGCTGGAAAAAATGTATGGAGGGAATGGGTGAGAGTAGGGAGGAAGAGGGGGGAGGTGAAGGGGGAGGGGGGAGGTTTGAAGGAGAGGGGCAGGGGGAGAGTGAGGGGAGAGGAAGGGCAAGTGGGAGGGCAAGGGGAGGGGGGAGGGGCAGGGGGAAGGGGAGGGGGAGGGGAAAGGGGAGGGGGGAGGGGAAAGGGGAGGGGGAGGGGAGAGGGGGAGGGGGAGGGGGAGGGGGGAGGAGTGGGGAGGGGTAAGGGGAGGGGGATGTAGAAGGGGAGGATTGGTGGGAATGAACAATATGTAGACAAAACGAAGTCTAAAGCTAACATCATACACCTACAATGCTAATAATAGGGAACCTACCAAGCATGACATACCTTCTTTTTTTAAGCGCAAAAGCAACAGTTCTTAGTTGGCCTTGAGAAGCGGAAAATGTTAGATTTTTCTGTGTTTTGGTCACCTAACACCTTGGACTACAGTTGAAGACCAAAAGACGGAAAAAGCTCAAATTTCCATGAAAGGCAATACTTGGTTATCATTTGAATTTCCGCATGCATGACACGGTGGTAGGATATCCACAGGATAGGACAGCATCTAACACTGCTTCAGCCAGCATGGCGCCTACTTCTGTCCGCCTGTCAAAAACAGAGGGATACAGGAGTTGCAGATGCTCAGTGAACGCCCATCACAACCTTGCTGAATTTCGGTCTTCAGTGGGCGTTGGCCACTAGTGTGCATTTCTGACTGTCAGTATTTCGCCCCATGTTATATACAGTCACGAAGGGGTGCGTTTGAATGAGTTGTAACCCAACACCTTGAAGTGTGTTGCATCCTGCTACAGGTGTTTGAATTGTTGTGTTTCTAAATATAAATGTCCTGCTTTCTAATACGGTGAGCACCGTCTTAGTATCAAATGTTATGGTGCAAGGTAGATGCATTTGAATTGTGCACCGTTGGTAATAAAATTTTCCCCAAAAAACTGGGGAAATATTATAATGTTTAATTTATTCAAGACGCAATATTTCAGTGCGTATTATCCCTGGAATCACAGGAAAATATAAGTATATAGAAAAATAATGTTTTAAGTACTAAAGCTGCATACTTAAATTTAGTTCTCTGAATTCGATCTTTCCCCCTTAAAACAAGGAAAAGTATGCAAATGCGTAGCATGATATGAACCTATATGTTGTCAACGATTTTATCATATGACCCTATGCGCTGACTATGATTGAGATAAGAAAACTCCATTTCTATTCTACCCTCGAATGTGTATGTCTGGAACTCTCACTGGCGATCAGTTCAGAGATTTTCCAGCAGAAGCACTGTAAGCCAGAGGCTGAAGAACAATTATTTTAGCTGATGAATGACTCTACGGGTCTAATTTAGCTTCTGAAGCTGTGACAGCTCAGTCCACTTGGGACATTTTCGGTAACTTGTTAAATAACTATCAACATACCACTCGTATTATGTCCTCTTTTTCACCATTTTAGAAGCTGTAGATTTTTATATATCTTTAGGTACTGTTGAAAATAAGGCAACAGCAGTTTTCTACAAAGATCTCTAAATGTAAGTACAAGCCCTCACTCAGGAGAAATGGGTTTTGCTTGATGCACAATGCCACTTGCTTAATGGTACAGGTGATATTTGTCTAAGTTGGACTCAGGGTTCACGTTTTACACTCAGCCACAATGCCCCTACAACTTGGCTTGATCGAGAGATATAGACCTGCTCAATCAACGTTGTGTTCAACATTAGGTGAGGAACAACAATAGATGTTATTTCAATCCGGTAACGCATAACCTTTCGTCTTTACCGATCTTTGTGAGAGTAGGGAATGGTCAGAGATCACTATAGATAAATTTGGACTAGTAATGTCACTGTTGATAAAAATTCAAACTTGTCAGTGAGATTTTGATAAAAGACATCCACCATCTTGTTTGTTGTGCTAACTCTAGATGGGAGAGTTGTGTCTGCCTTTCTGGACGGAGAGTCTAATCACGTGACAACCTGATGGTGTTGGGCTTTCCACTAGTCTTGCACAGTTATATTTTATCTCAAGAGGTCAAAGTTTAGGAGTGTCATGCCAAACGCTGCAACCAGAGATACTTTCTCATGTGATTTCAGAGATTTGCCGTGGACATCCACAGTCGTACCTCCTCAGAACAGTCTTATAAGCTGGCTATCACCGCGTCATGCACATGGATCTAGAGTTACGAAGCACGAAAGTAAAATGGCTCTGAATAAGATATATTGGAAGTCGTGAAGTGTAGTGCTAAGCTCGTAATCCTTACTTCTCTGTGAGACATGAAATAACATTCCGTCAAATTTACTCTTTTTTTTAAATAGTCAACTTTTACTTCAGTTGTAAAGTAATATTGTGTTCTTATTTCTATAAGTGAAAATAGGTGCATTTGCTTTGATGATATGCATGCTACTTACTTTTTCTTTTCACAATGGAGATCAGGAAAATTCTGAAAATTTGTTCCGAAGGTGGTTGAAATTCAGGAATCACCCTTGATGAAAAATAACATACATTATTTTCTGCTTTTTGTTTTCCTTACAGTGATTTATTTCTGAGTTTAAAGCAATTATAATATTTTGGAGATATTGAAACGCTTTCTAGAGATATCACCAAATCAGACACAATGGAAAAGTGGTGGGGAAATCACATTCCCTGACACGTTTCATGCCACACAGCAAAGCATAGATCTATGATGTCAGAATCGAGAACAGATCCACTGCGTTATAACTGTGCAAGCCTGACTCAATGGCAAATAGGGAGTCTCATTCACGTTTGGACTATTCAGTTGACTTCTGCCAATAAGATGGAAAACAATGAAAATGCCCAATACGAACTCTTTGGCGACCTGGGTGCTAAATCTCTGCAGAGGAGGAAAACAATGATGCACATATTTTTATTATCTCTTTGAAAAGCAACTAAAGATCCTTCAGAATGCTGCGATTACTGAAATATTTCGAACTATTTTGTTGGTGACCCTGTAGCTTTTGCCTCTATGTCATTAAGTAACAAACAAAATTCTTCTGGCCTGAGCCGGATAAATGTTATTGCAGTAATTTTTCTTAATTTAATTGAACGTACCATCAAAGAAAAATCACAAACTTGTGCCTGTATTGTACTGCCATCTTCCTCCACTATCGAGCCTGGAACTCATGGTGACATTACTTTTGTCATGGAGCAGCCACCAAACATATATCATGCATTTGTCATGGAGCAGCCACCAAACATCTATCATGCATTTGTCATGGAGCAGCCACCAAACATCTATCATGCATTTGTCATGGAGCAGCCACCAAACATCTATCATGCATTTGTCATGGAGCAGCCACCACACATATATCATGCATTTGCACAGTACGAGCGATCAGTATAATTCCTACACTCTGATTCCATGGCATGTCCACTAATACATGCACATATTCTATAAAGGTTTGAACTGTAGAGAGAGTGCTAGTTTTCATATCAAATTGAATGGCAAATGTTTTCTATTATATGTAAATAACAAATCACAGGGCGCGACACAGGGAAAGAACATCATTTTTGAGGTGCCACGTACGAAACGTCTTATTTTCTACCGCAGACTCAAGCTGTAGAATTACGTACTGTCGATTTCATTGGCTGACGAGATCATCACGCTTGCCTAGGAATAACGCAGTAGATGTGTTGCCAGACTGAGGGCTGCCTTAGTTCCAGGGGACAGCGCCAAGGCCAGTGAGGACCAGGCTTGCAGCCACAAGGAAGGAGGACTCGGACACCAAGGTCACAGCCCCAGTCCCAGTCCCAGAACTTGCAGGTTGTGCCTTTCGTGTGCCCATCTTGCAGATGTAGAGGTCCAAGCTGACGTCGGTATCGTACACCCAGATGTCTCGTGGTCCGTTCGGAAAATTGAGTGCATTATCTGACCAACACAGTTGGGTGTCGCTTCGTTTAAAGGAACAGTTGATATAATAATCGACTCTCTCGGTATTAGTGCTGCCCCTAACTGCATAGTTGTTGTAGAGCAGATCAGCTGTCGTCGTGGCTGGCGTCTTCGCCGTGAAGTAGGTGCCTGTAGGAATGAATTGATCACTGTCAGTTCCAGTTAGATAGTGATGATAATGAAATGATGACTGTCAGTTCCAGTAGGTGCCTGTAGGAATGAAATGATCACTGTCAGTTCCAGTTAGATAGTGATGATAATGAAATGATGGAATGCAAAAATAAAAGTCACTCTTATATTTCAGAGAGTTTAGTTACTATCCAGGTACGTAAATAAAACGCCCTAAATGACTACCGGAGCAAATTCTGTATATGACAGCTCCTCCTAAAACGAGTCGCTAAGATACCATTGTCGAAATAATATTTTTTAATGTCATCGTACCGTGGACTAAATGCCCTTCAAAATGATACATAACATTTTTATGTTCAGTGGTTGCTACGTTAAGACAATTAGAAAACGTAAGTACCAAATAAGACCTTTTCAAGAAGATGGCTTTTCAAGTTTGAGCTTCATTTTGCATGGCAACCCCTTACTTGTAAACAAACTACATCAATGACATTTGGCCGAGAGCTAATTTTACATACATTCCTGAATGGCCAATACAAATGAGCCACACGATCATATCTGAGCTCCCGGCGTGTAACCATACAAACACTGTACATAAAGAAGACGTGGAACTTGCGAAGAAAATGCGAAAAAGTGTTTGTGGGTTATCGTCCCTAGTCACATGCTGGCGGCGAAAACAAAATGGCCGATCGCGTGCGAGGCGGTGGTGATTTTTGCTCGGCTCTTGGTTGCAAGAACGCCCGTTACAAACAGAGCTGCTTCGGGAAAACTTTCCACAAGTTCCCTAAAGAAGAAAAAAGGTGGGTTGTGCAGTGATTATTTCATCAGGTTTACCTTCTTCAGAATGAGAATGCAATGGCTCGAGTCAACTAACTCAGTAGACTAGATCTACAGCGTCAGCGAGTACTTACGACTGTGAGTGTGAGTCAGCAGTCAGTACAAAACAACAGTTTACACTTGATGACAAACTACCCGTGGGCATATTTGCTGAATCCTTTATCAAACCTTGCTTACGGGAAAACTACAGTACAAAGGTACATCACTCATCCGTTTTGCGTTTAGGCAGAGCGTTAGATTTAGAATGGATGCCATTTCACAAGCTGACAAGGCGATTCCTTTCAATCATAATCATGCCCGTGTGATCAGATTGTCAATGATTGTGATCACAATTACGTACGTACACAATGAAATAACACAATTTTGCAAAGCATGTTTTTATCTTCTCCTGTTTGTACTGGTGTATCCGTAAGCGATTTTGGGCTGGGGGTGTTTCTTGGGCAAGCTAGAATTTTTCGGTTTCGAAGACAAGTCGGAACTCTATTGTTGGCCCTAAATCCTCTCTCTCAGTGACCATTGTGATTTATATATAATTTTTTTCTTTCTTCTTGCAGACTGAAGATCTGATTTAGCTTTTTTTGTCTTTCCTTTTTGCTTAGTTTAACAATAACACAGTTGTTTTTATTGTCAAACTAGGTGCAGAATATGGATGCAATTCACAAGGCGAGAGGATTTTGAAAAGCTGCAGCCAGCTGATGTTCAAGGCCTCAAGCTTTGTACTGAGCACTTTGAGGCCAACCAGTACAACAATCCTGCAGAGAGGGGATCACTTGTGTGGAATGCTGTCCCAACATTGTTTGCAGTGCCAAATCCACCACCGAAGGTTAGTTATTTATTGGGTTTAGGTTGTTGCAAACCAAAGAAGCACACTATTAAATGCAGGTTAAGTAATGACAAGTTTGAGGCTGATGTAAGAATTGAAAAAAACAGCATCGTTCCCATCAAATAATGCCTGTTTGCATTTAGCGCAAAAAAATGATAAGGCCAACCAAAAAAAGTAGTTTCTTATTTTGGATCGACGTCTTGATTATGATGATATGATGAATTTATTTTGCCGAAAAACAGCCCCAAGTGGCAAAAAAAGTATAGGGTCGGCGTCAACAACAAAAAAGTTGTATGTTTCTGCATGGTCACCCGACCCTACCTATGTTTTCCCGACGACCCTAGACTTTTATTTTTGCATTTTCAAAAATAAAAGGGGTATTCGAAAATCGATTGTTTTCCTGTTTTTCGACAAAATAAGTTAAAAAGATGGTTTAAAAAAAAAAGGTTATAAAAAAATCTCCACCTTTAGTCATGTTAGGCCACAAAAAAGTCTGTTTAAGGTAACATAGGCTGCCCAAAAATAGGGTCGGTAGGTCGGCTTTTTATTTTTGTATTTTAGCCATCTAAATATTTTAATTTTATTTTAATTTTATTTTTTAATGCCCCAAAAAAGTCTAGGGCCGGTGGGAAAAAAAAGGGTCGGTCGGCTTTTCTTAATTTTTTTTATAACCATCTTTTTAACTTATTTTGCGAAAAAACAGGAACAAAATTGATTTTTTTTTCTTTTTCTTTTTCTCCAAATGCCAGAAAAAAAAGTCTAGGATCGGCGGGGACAAAATAGGGTTGGTCGGGATACCGTAAACAGACTATTTTGTTTTGTTTTGTCTAAGCAATGACTAACTAACTTTCTTTAGGGTCTGACATCGTATATACTATACAATTTTTGGGGTATTAACTAAATACATGTATACAGTTTTTGATTCCTTTTATACTATTTCACAAATTAGCCGCCCCCCCCCCCTTTTTTTTTAGTCTGCCCTAGGGGCGGGAGATCTCCTAATTTCGGTTTCTAGGGTCACCTTATGCTTCCCCCATGAGCTGAGAACTTAATTTAAAATGGGCCTCGATTTTATTTATTTGTATTTTGTAATTGTGCCTTTGTCCAGTCACATGATTTCACTTTGTACTTAAAAACTTGGCACTGTCATCATTTATTGCTATTTATTGTTCAGTTGTGCAGTATTTATTGCTATTGGGCATCAGTTGTTCTGTTGCCCTCTTTCGAATGAGCCATGCATGCATTATGGATGTGTTTAGCGAATTGGGATACCTCAAGCAATGTAAAAAAGAAACAATGTGAAGCAAACATATAGCACCAAATAAAATAACCGAATCAGAATGGAAACTTCTTCAGTGTATGTGTGTGTGTGTGTGTGTGTGTGTGTGTGTGTGTGTTTGCTGTTTTAAATACCGAAAATGTGAAAATAAAGCAAGTCACAACATGAGAAAGATCGACTGTACTAGTCATAACAAAGCAGGAGACGGCCTGGTCAGCATGCAGCAAAGGGGAATAACTCATATTTAGCCATTCTCATTTCTAAGCATGCCCAATGAGGAAGTTATCCTTCTTCCCATTGTAGTTTCTTTGACCATAAAAAATACTTGACCGATCTGTTCCAGAGAACGACAGAAGCAATGTGATGATGAAGTGGGTTGTTACACATTCACGTGATGTTTCCTCTACACAAAATGTGAAGTGCCAATTTAAAGACGCAAAACAAAATCATTTAGCGGTAGATTTGAAACCTGAAACTCTCGGAGGATACGTAAGAATAGTTCAGTTTTCTGAAATGAGTCAAATCTCACAATCGCTGGAGTGACCTCCCTTGAATAAATTTTCGACTGTATCTCAATTTAAACAAAGCATTCAAACGACTCAAATTGGGACGACCCGTCGAATATAAGCAGATGTGAAAGTGTTTTCTTAGTAATTGATTTTGTAAAATTAAGATAAACAACATTTAGAACATTTTTTCAACACATTAAGTGTATCGGATCTGAAAAAAGTAGGTGACTGCTTGACGGAAAATGTGTCTTTCATCTGGTGGAAGAGACCATGACATACCGCAGAGATAATACTGACCTTCTCCGAAGGCGACATCGGCGGTAGGATTATTTGGGTCCCTGGTTGATTTCTTGATGTTGCGAGATTGGCCTATGCCATCATACCCGGCTTTGTTTGTATAGTGGAAAAGCGACACATCTGTCAAAGAAAAAGACAGTATGGAAATAGATTATCAGTCAATTAATAAGCAATTATCTACCTAATCCCAAGAAATTCAAAAATCGTTAGTGACTTTTAAAAACAGTTATGATCTTTTATTTCAAAAAATACTACAAACACCACCACCATCACTTCCCCACCCTCCCATCAGCCATCAATGACCGTCATCGTGACCGTCATCGTGACCATCATCGTGACCGTCATCGTGACCGTCATCGTGACCATCATCGTGACCGTCATCGTGACCGTCATCGTGACCATCATCGTGACATCGTGACCGTCATCGTGACAACGTGACCATCACCGTGACCGTCATCGTGACCATCATCGTGACCATCACCGTGACCGTCATCGTGACCATCATCGTGACCATTTTCGTGACCATCACCGTGACCGTCATCGTGACCGTCATCGTGACCGTCACCGTGACCGTCATCGTGACCGTCATCGTGACCATCACCGTGACTATCATCAGGACCATTATCAGGACCATCATCATGACGACGACGACGACGATAACGATGATGGTGATGACTATTACGGTGATGATTACGGTGATGATGATGATGATGATGATGATGATGATGATGATGATGATGATGATGATGATGATGATGATGATGATGATGATGATGATGATGATGATGATGATGGTGATGATGATGGCGATGGTGATGGTGATGGTGATGGTGATGGTGGTGGTGGTGGTGGTGGTGGTGGTGGTGGTGATGGTGATGGTGATGGTGATGTGATGCTGCTGCTGATGCTGATGCTGATGCTGCTGATGATAATGATGACGATGACGATGACGATGACGATGACGACGACGACGACGACGACGACGACGCCGCTGCCGCTGATGATGATGATGATGATGATGATGATGATGATGATGACGATGATGATGATGATGATGATGATGATGATGACGACGGAGGACATAGTGAATGAAATGAATAAGTGAATTTGCAAATGATGACAGTCAGTGATTGTGCCGGGGAGGGGCCGCTATTGCGGGGGGCCGCTATTGTGGGGGGGGCTGCTATTTCGGGATCTTTTTTGGTCAAAAGTTCTTAAGGCCATTTTGATTCTTTTGTCCTAAAACGCCCGCAAAAAACATTAAATGTATTTCACTAACGGGTGAAGCTTTATATTCTAACTCCATCCCACGTTTGACTCTCAACGGGTGGTCCCTACGCCCTAACTACAGGGCCCGACGCTGATGTTGGACGCAAACGTTACAAAAAGTAACTCGCCCGGGTTTAGGTGAAACTCCCAGGACAGGCTAAGTCAGTCAGGCTGGGTGGCGGGTGCGGCTTAGGCTGAACGCTATCGGTCAAACCCAATCAAGAAATATTTGGGAAAATATTTAGGAAAAAACCCCGAAAGCAGGTCTAAAAAATGTTATGGTTTTTTAGGCGTTTTAAGACAAAAGAATCAAAATGTCCTTAAGAACTTGTGACCAAAACAAATCCCGCAATAGCGGCCCCCCGCAATAGCGGCCCTCCGCAATAGAGAGCCGACCCCATTGCGCCAGTGAGCACCTGCATGAGTGAATTAATAAGTGAGTGGGTCAGGGAAGTAAGAAGAAGAAAACAGCAATACGAGTTGAGCGAGTGTGTGAATTTACTACATGTTGCACGTAAAATGTAACGACTACAAACAGAAGATGCTTAGTTCTTAAAAGGTTAAAACACTTACTTCTCTTGCATTCTTCGCCTTGGCATTTTATGCATGCTCTTGCTGCAACAATAAAGATAAACAAGTCAAAAAGACATATTGATTAAAGGTAATTGAACAGAAGCACACGCAATAAAGGGGTGTATACATGTGAGCTTCCCTCCAAAATCAAAGACGGTAAATCATTTTAGTTTGGAATGTTATTTCTAATAGACTGCATTACTACTCAAATCACAGAGGCAATATTGCAAGTGTTGCTTCTTTCTGGAGGTCGGTTTTGCCTGTAGAGCAGCAACACATGAAAAACAACGCAAGCTGCTCCCTTTGGGTTACTCAATGCCTTTCACCAGCTTGGTGTGCTTATTGATGACAATCTGTCATGGACCAGTCATGCTCAATATGTCATTAAAAAACTCAATACTCAATTATTTATATTAAAAAAGATAAAAGCATTCCTTCCCATGGAAAACAGGAAAATGTTTCACGCTGCATACCTCGCCCAACATATAAGCTATTGTTAAAATATATGGGGACATTGTCCTCACAGATATAAAGATTCTGTCAATCGAATCATGAGGTGATCTGGACGTAATATCATGAATAACTATGAAATGCCTTTAAGTGAAATACTGTCCAGTTTGAACTTGCTCTCTTTTGAACATGAATGTCAGTTTCAAACGGCCATATTAGTATACAAAACGTTGGCATTGCAATCTCCATCGTACCTCCAAGAAATATTCTCACGCTTAGGCGATACACGACTCTGTTCATTCTCAATATCATAATCTTCATACTCCCATGGTCCACACGGAAGTGTTACGTAAATCGTTCACTTACTATGCTACAAAGATATGGAACTCGCTACCTTTTTCTGTAAAAAAATACATCAAATCTTCAGTCATTCAAAAAGCAGTTAAAACTCTATCTCAAGAACAATAATGAGAGGGGATGGGGAGTACGTGATGTAATGAAAGTGGGAGAGAGAGAGAGAGAGAGAGAGAGAGAGAGAGAGAGAGAGAGGGAGGGAGAGAGCGGGGAGAGGGAGAGAGAGAGGAGAGGGGGAGAGAGAGAGAGGAAGAGAGAGAGAGAGAGAGAGAGAGAGAGAGAGAGCAGAGAGGAGAGAGGGGGGGAGAGAAGAGAGAGAGAGAGAGAGAGAGAGAGAGAGAGAGAGAGAGGAGAGAGAGAGAGAGAGAGAGAGAGGAGAGAGAGAGGGAGAGAGAGAGAGAGAGAGAGAGAGAGAGAGAGAGAGAGAGAGAGAGAGAGAGAGAGAGAGAGAGAGAGAGAGAGAGAGAGAGAGAGAGAGAGATCATTTTTCTTGTCACAATGTTTTATTTTGAGGGCCACTGGAAGATGGACTTTTATTGTACAAGTGTATACCCTCGTTAAATAAAATAATTGAATTGAATAATTGAACTCCTGGCTGGTTGGCTTTTAGCGCCTGCTATGGGTGCTCGACTAGAGATGGGTCCAAGGTGTGAAAGAGACAATTAGGGTGCTTTGCCACTACATGGAGTAATTGACCTGTGTGTTGCGAGTCCAGAATTCATAGGATCCCGTCCCCCAGTGTGGCTCATCCGTGACCCAACCCACCGAGGGAGACTTGGATCCAACCCAGGTGCACTGCATCCTTCACCAAGGTCAACTTTTACCTTCCTTACCTCCTAATCACAGGCCAAAAAGGGTACGACTCCACTCTAACCTTGGTACATTCATCTTTGTCCTACCTATATGACTTTCTGAAGTTTCGTTTTCTTAAAGAAAGCCAAATTTGACTTACAGTCAAACTTTGCATTGGAAAGAGCTTTCTCAATGTTCCGTTCAAGCCAACCACGCAAACTGAATTTGCTGCAGCACAATTCTACGTATGCTGCAATTATTGGTGAAGACAAAAAAGACATATTGTTCTACACCACTCTATGGTATTTTCAAACAGAAAAAGAAAACCCCGAGAAATAGTTGGACAATCTCTCAAATTAGAACGCTATGGTCTGAACTGTAAATCAAGTTATGCAGAAATGTAAAGTAGACGCTGTACCTTTTTTAAAAATAATCTTGAAATGAAATACATTTTTGCCCTTCGAGAAGAATATGTCTGTCGCTGGGTTATGAGTAGTATACAAGTTGGG
>JAWQFJ010021124.1:72500-87500 GCA_034096865.1 Theodoxus fluviatilis | reverse complement strand
AATATCAGAACACTGTTTAAAGGGATGTTGCCCCTCAATGTCTTGTACACAATAGGACTACAAATATCAGAACACTGTTTAAAGGGATGTTGCCCCTCAATGTCTTGTACACAATAGGACTACAAATATCAGAACACTGTTTAAAGGGATGTTGCCCCTCAATGTCTTGTACACAATAGGACTACAAATATCAGAACACTGTTTAAAGGGCTGTGGCCCCTCAATGTCTTGTACACAATAGGACTACAAATATCAGAACACTGTTTAAAGGGCTGTTGCCCCTCAATGTCTTGTACACAATAGGACGACAAATATCAGAACACTGTTTAAAGGGCTGTGGCCCCTCAATGTCTTGTACACAATAGGACTACAAATATCAGAACACTGTTTAAAGGGATGTTGCCCCTCAATGTCTTGTACACAATAGGACTACAAATATCAGAACACTGTTTAAGGAGTTGAAATGAAAATCATTGACGAGGTAAAAAAAAGTTGTTGTCACGGCAACATGGCCAAATATTAAAAACATACACACACTTAAATAGTGGGTTCCCTGAGTGCTGATAGGCCAGGAAAGATGGGACAGGTTGCAGTTCTTTGATAAATACCGTCAACTTGTTTCTTTCTTTTTTGCATGATCGAAATAAGAGTTTAGGGTTGGCAGAAGAAAACAGAGTTGGTCGGGTTACCGTAACAACTTCTTTTTAGGGGAAAGGGTGGTGGTGGTGGGTTGGGGGTGGTGGCGAAGAAGATCGACCATAATTTAAAATCAACACTTTCATAGTCAAACTACAAGTTCAACTTTAATTAGAAAATAAACAACATTCTTTTGGGCTGAGAGAGCAAAGGTCGCCTACAACCTCACAAGGTACACCAAAACTCAGATTCTTTGCGATGATTTTTCGGTGGCAGTGTCACTGTTAGTTTGCGAATGTTGTAATGATGGACATCGAAATGGAAATGAATTCATTTGAAACCAAAAGATATCTACGATTGAAACCTGAGGGGAAAATCACTTGAAGCATTTCCATGTTGAGCTACTCGTGCAATATTTTGCACGTGTTCGTAACATCATGTTTAGGCCTACTGTGTTAGGTATGTGTAATATGTTTATTGATGAAAACATTCCATAAGCAAACCACGATCCTGTACTGAAAATGATATATATTTATACGTTTTTCTTTCATCAAATTGAAAAGACAGCAATACCACCGCTCTTTACTTTACCCCCGAAACTGTTCTCGTTGGCTACATCACTATTTGTGGAGGGTTCTTTTCGGTTTTGTTTTGTTTAGTTTTTCGGTTTCTTTCCAGCAACGACTGGCGCACGCTCAACTGCACACTTTGAAACAAACCCCACTGCTGAAGGGAAGTGCATCTAAGTCATTACGATTAAAACTCAGCTACTTCAAAGGTGTGAAAGAATCAGCAGGCACAAAAACCCGCTGTACATGTACATCATACATGTACACTCACTCAGCATGCTTAGCCGACAGCGGAGCAGGCAACGTGGCGTCCATGATGACTTCAGGCTTCAAAAGCCAGAAAGCTTGGAGCTAAAACACAAAATAATGCGTAGTGTGTTTGTGTATCACTGTTTCCATGCTGTGTCAAATCGGGCTAAACCGTGTAGAGTTTGAAGGCTGTTAGTCTGCGTGGCGAAGATAGAGAAGCAACCATTGCTGATCACGTATAAAAGAAGTGATGCACGGCAAGTTTACGTCAGCTGGATTGTTGAATCGGAAGAGCTAAGAACGGAGGGAGATATATTGCGCCTTCTATAAGCGATGGCAGAGCTCTCTATTTAAATTTCGAGAAATACCAGATGGCAATGACAAGATTGGAGAGGTAAATCTGTGATTCCAGAGAATTTTCACGATCTGTGCCGTTAAGAATTATCTCCCCTTATAACATGACCTTCAACCTTTTGTTTACGTTGGTCGCCGCGAGGACGATCTTTCCTCAACGAAATTAGAACAAAAACATTGTCAAAACATGACGAATGAATTGTGGAATAACTTTATTTCTGAATGACCATCAGCCCATAGAAAACGAGAGTTGATACTGTGAACTCTAGCGTTTCGTTGCAATCTGCTTAATCTCTGCTACGACGTAGCAGGCTCGGGAGTTTCGATTGGTTGGTTTCTTTAATTACTTAAAAAGCACATTATCATTAAAAGTAGAGGGTTTTTGAGGCCCTCTTTGACTACATGAATCCAAAAAACGATATCACAATCGAATGTATACCTTTTGATCGACTAAATGACTTAATAAAAGCATTAAGGTCGATTGTCGTTGATGACAAAAGGGAGGTAACCATCACCAGTCATAAATGAAGGTCAAAGGAATCCCAAAATGTGTCGTCTGCTACTTCGTTACAGGCATGGGTATAAATGCCGACGTTTACTACAGATATCAAACCATGACAGACAATCCACTCTGCCATGATGATGAGTGCACTACAACATTCATTTTTTCTTCGAAATTTGAAAGCAATCGGCACGCCTGCCACTTCCATAGCTATAAAAACCGCTGGCGCTGAACCTCCAGGTTTTGGCATTAAAAAACACAATAAAGTCTGTAGGACCTTCAGTAAACCTGGAGGGATAACAGGATGTCTGTAGTGCCACTGTAGCTTTTGAAGTAAGTCACACACGGCTTTGTGTACAGGATCACAGGAGTATATCCAAAGCTTGACATCAAGTCTTGAACAGATGGAAGTCTTCTGCTTTTGCATCTGCTTCCCCCACCCCATTCCCCACCCTACCCATCGCCACCCCCGACCCCCTCAGCACGCACGCGCGCGCACACACACACACACACACACACACACACACACACACACACACACACACTCACTCACACAAAACGGGAAAAACGCATTTCGCCCTCCCTCACACTAGCCCCCCCCCCCCCCCCCCCCCCCCCTCTTTTTTCCCCCAATTACCCCCGTCTTCCATTCCAGATCTCATATCTGTCACCGTTTCTTATGACGGCTGCATCATTCAGTTGTATGTCCTTTTTTCTCTCTCTGTGTGGTGGTGGTTTTTTTCTCTTTACTTTATTATGGCTGCTATGCAAACTGCGCAGTGTGCGAAAGATTTATTTCGAGCCACTTGTATCAATGTGAATTTGTGAATATTAACAAAAATTACACTGTCATGAATTTCGATTCCACGACACTCGTTTTCTCTCTTTCACCGCACAACTATGCCAGACTATTGCCGTGTTTACATTATGTGTTCTGCCTTTGTTCTCAACATATATACGGGATGAGAATACAGAGAGTGTCACCGAGCACATCATACAAGCTCGTCGCACCAATAATCTGGGTCAGATAATTTATTTGCAGAACGGCATGGACGCTATCGTCATCTTGCATACATGTCATAGTGCTGTAGTGGTGAAAAACTGAAAATACAGCAAACAAAAACGGGAACTAAATACTTACTTTCAACGTATTTCCATATTTAAAAAAATAATTTGAAATTAATAAGCAGTTTGCATTTATTTGACACAATCTCCGCTGGTAGCGTGAAAATTACCGAAAGTGCTATCCACTACTGACTACGCCACTCAAGTACATTAAACTCAAAGAGCGGGAAACAGCGCAAAGCATATGGCGGAGACAAATCGAAATGAACTAACAGTGTGCACTCAAAATCACTAACTTAGGCACCAACACGACAAGACTAGTGCAACATTGAAAAGATGTTCTCTGCTTTATAATACAGTAGTCGCCGCTTATTAAAAACACATTGGGACCAAACAATAGTGTTTTTAATAAGCGGCGTTTTTATTAACCGTTTGCGTGTTGAACATGTCCATCAGTAACGATGTAAATCCGGACCGGACAAACTGTTTTAAAAAAACGGCTGTTTTTATTAACCGCGTGTTTAATAAGCGGCGACTACTGTACAAGCAATCGAAACTGACCTTATGTGGACTGAGCAGGTCGTTGGAAACTAAGAACAACAAGATTTAGCCCTGCGAACCTGGAGGGCAATGAGTAGTATTTATTCATACCCCTGTCTATCACAGTCTGAGAAATCTTCTCACTGTCTGGCAAAAATGAGACACAAATGCTGTTTGGAATACAATGCAACCAGTTAGTCTGCGTTCATTCGGAAGCCATTTTGGCGCCTGCAACAGTAACCACGCGAGATACAGCGAGAAAAGGGGCGTGGCTGTAGAGTGAGTCGCCATTCCATCAATTGTACTTGCATCGTAAAAAATCATTCTTTATCGTTTCACCAATGTTCTCGAAATTCATTATCCTCAAAACTCTACTCGCAAATGACGTCACGTTGTTGATGACGTCACACATTTCGCAATTTGGCCATTCCATGAATGGAGTATTTGGGGAGGCATGTCGAGTGTACGACCTTAAAAAACCACTTTCTCTTCAAGCCTCGATTCTAAAAATTTGATACATTCAATCGGACCTAACTTCCAGTTAGTGTGCAAAATGTCAAGGAAATCCGTCCAGTAGTTTTTGAGATATAAGCCGTTAAGTCGGGACAGACAGACAGACAGACAGACACACAGATAAAAACCGCTGTCGCTGAACCTCCAGGTTTTGGCATATATATTAATTTTTTATATATATCAGGTTCGGACCCGCAACCTCTCTAGAAAAGAGGGGGAAAAAACACACACACACAAACACAAAAAACCAGGTTGAGTTTGAACCCACAACCTCTCGAAAAAAGAGAGAGAAAAAAGTTTCAGCGCAGAATCGAATCTGGCCATGCATGACCAAGAGACCAACCCTCTACCAGCTGAGCCATTAGAGAATTGATACGACAGAGTGTTTGTAAAGCATTTATAACGTTCTTTTCCGTGGCCACACGAGCAGCTAAATCTCATCCGGCTGAATAAAAGCAAAGGGGTCTGTGCGGGGGTGAGTCTCAGATCTGCATTTGAAATTGAACATTACTGCTCATTGCTCCTGCAAGGCTGTATAACTATAAGTGTTGTTTTTTTAAATCATTTATCTGTTACGCGTTTGATGGAGTAACCTAAGCTCGCATTCCAAAATTGTAGAACCTACTGCTGAAGTGTTGTGTGTGGATCCAAAAAGCTTGCGCAACTGTCCTTTGCACTGACTGTCCTATGCATGGACTGTCCTTTGCATTAACTGTCATTCACACTGACAATGTCGCGATCACCAGTGCTTCGGACACATGCCGGTCATTCTGTGCACTGGTCAGTGTGAAAGTGCATAGGACAGTCAGTGCATCGGACAGTCAGTGCATAGAACAGTCAGTGTGAAGGACAGTTAATGCAAAGGACAGTCCGTGCATAGGACAGTCAGTGCGAAGGACAGTTGCGCAAGCTTTTTGGCTCCACACACACTTCAAGTGTAGGTTATAAAATTTTGGAATACGAGCTTAGCTTACTCCATCAAACACGTAACAGATACATGATTAAAAAACCAACAACACTTACCCAGCCTTGCACGAGCAATGAGGATGGTTGATCTTCTGCTTAGCAGCGTCAAGATGGAAAGAAAGTCGATACATAATGTGCTGCTTAATTTTCCCTGCATTGATCTGAAGAGTGAAGCACCGAGCTGTCACCTCTACCGTTTAATCCGCTTGGTAATAGATCTTAATTTCGTCTAAATAACATGAGTAGTATTTATTCATACCCCTGTCTATCACAGTCTGAGAAATCTTCTCACTGTCTGGCAAAAATGAGACACAAATGCTGTCCAGAATACAATGCAACGAGTTAGTCGGCGTTCATTCGGAAGCCATTTTGGCGCTTGCAACTGTTACCACGCGAGATACAGCGAGAAAGGGATGTGGATGTGGAGTGGGTCGCCATTCCATCAACTGACTACTTGCATCGTAAAAAATCCTTCTTTATCCTTTCACCAATGTTCTCGAAATTCATCCTTATCAAAACTCTACTCGCAAATGACGTCACGTTGTTGATGACGTCACACATTTCGCAATTTCGCCATTCCATGAATCGAGTATTTGGGGAGGCGCTCTCGAGTGTACGACCTTAAAAACCACTTTCTCTTCAAGCCTCGATTCTGAAAATTTGATACATTCAATTGGACCTAACTTCCAGTTAGTGTGCAAAATGTCAAGGAAATCCGTCCAGTAGTTTTTGAGATATAAGCCGTTAAGTCGGGACAGACAGACAGACAGACACACAGATAATGTCTGTAGGACCTCCAGTAAACCTGGAGGGATAAAGTCTGTAGGACCTCCAGTAAACCTGGAGGGATAAACTCCGTGTACCGGCAAGTCCCTGGAGTGACTTCTATTTAATTTTATGTTTAATATGAGCCAATCAAATGCTACTACGGGCTCTGTAGTGTCATTGTTGTTAGGTACAGCAAGTGGCGCACTCTAGTGTGAAGCAGTTAGAACTCCTTTTGAGATGCTCCAGCCGCTGCGCGACCTTGACAGGAAGTTGGCCTTTGCCACTGAGTGAAACGTCACGAAATATCGTGTATCAATGGTAATCGACTCTAATGCTTTTATTAAGTCGTTTCTTCGATCAAGAAGGATGAAATTGAATGTGAAATCAATATAGGGATTCGTGTATTCAAATAGGGCCTCCAAAACCATCTACGTTTAATGATAATGTGCTTTTTAAGTTATTAAAAACAACAACAACCAATCGAAATTCCTCAGCCAGCTACGTCGTAGCAGAGATGAAGCAGAGTGCAACGGAACGCAGGGCTGCGCAGATCTTCGGCATTGGTGCATGGTAACCAAAGTAGAGGCATTCCCTATGCCGAACGATTGCTAGTCGGCAATCAAAGAACGTTTTGTTTGTTTGTTTGTTGTTAAGTTATCAATCACTGAAATCATTCGCAAAGACCAGTCGGTCAGTTTTTGTATTATAAAAAACCCCAACAAGTTGAACAACACAAATCCTTTTTTGTCCCAATTTTGATATCAACTCCTGATTGGTTATAGCGATCACTGAAAAACCACCACCATCACCACCAGCACCACCCACCACCAGCACCACCACCAGCATCACCACCAGCACCGCCACCCCGACCACCACCAGCACCATCAGCACCACCACCATCACCACTACCACCATAATAATTAATCATGGCTTTGCTTCGTTTAACGAAGATCTGGAAGATCATGGCCACGTCCTTTGCAGGCCCGCTCATGACTTAAAAGTCCGATGCGGGATCGGCAGGTCCGGTCGCACCATCACCACCACCATCACCACCACCACCACCACCACCACCGCCGCCGCCGCCGCCGCCGCCGCCGCCGCCACCACCACCACCACCACCACCACCACCACCGCCGCCGCCACCGCCGACCGCCACCACCACCATCACCACCACCACCACCACCACCACCACCACCACCACCAACAACAACAACAGCTACAACTACAACAACAACCAAACAACAACCAGACAACCAAACAAACCCGGAAACGTGTGTGTCGTGAGTGAGGTACAACGGGAAATGTCCATGTTTTTTGCATTAACGGCGTGTTAGGGTGTGTAAGCGATGCGTGTGTTTGGCTTTTTGTTTTGTTTCTTTTAGCCTTCATCACTTAGTTTTCCTCGTGCTCGTTTTTTAAATGATGTCACTTGGCGCAATAAATTACTGTGTACTGTGTACTGTGTACTGTGTACGTCCTTTGATTGTCTTCGACTAGCGATCGATCGGCTTGGGGAACGCGCCCCGGACCTTTGAACAAATTTACAATCTCCCCTGGATGTGGAATCTTCAGTAATGTGTTCTCTAATTAATAGATTTCATGAGCGCATACATCACGTGATGTATGCGCTCATGAAATCTATTAATTAGAGAACACATTACTGAAGATTCCACATCCAGGGGAGATTGTAAATTTGTTCAAAGGTCCGGGGCGCGTTCCCCAAGCCGATCGATCGCTAGTCGAAGACAATCAAAGGACGTACACAGTACACAGTACACAGTACACAGTACACAGTAATTTATTGCGCCAAGTGACATCATTTAAAAAACGAGCACGAGGAAAACTAAGTGATGAAGGCTAAAAGAAACAAAACAAAAAGCCAAACACACGCATCGCTTACACACCCTAACACGCCGTTAATGCAAAAAACATGGACATTTCCCGTTGTACCTCACTCACGACACACACGTTTCCGGGTTTGTTTGGTTGTCTGGTTGTTGTTTGGTTGTTGTTGTAGTTGTAGCTGTTGTTGTTGTTGGTGGTGGTGGTGGTGGTGGTGGTGGTGGTGGTGGTGATGGTGGTGGTGGCGTCGGCGGTGGCGGCGGCGGTGGTGGTGGTGGTGGTGGTGGTGGTGGTGGCGGCGGCGGCGGCGGCGGCGGCGGCGGCGGTGGTGGTGGTGGTGGTGGTGGTGATGGTGGTGGTGATGGTGCGACCGGACCTGCCGATCCCGCATCGGACTTTTAAGTCATGAGCGGGCCTGCAAAGGACGTGGCCATGATCTTCCAGATCTTCGTTAAACGAAGCAAAGCCATGATTAATTATTATGGTGGTAGTGGTGATGGTGGTGGTGCTGATGGTGCTGGTGGTGGTCGGGGTGGCGGTGCTGGTGGTGATGCTGGTGGTGGTGCTGGTGGTGGTGCTGGTGGTGATGGTGGTGGTTTTTCAGTGATCGCTTTAACCAATCAGGAGTTGATATCAAAATTGGGACAAAAAAGGATTTGTGTTGTTCAACTTGTTGGGGTTTTTTTAATACAAAAACTGACCGACTGGTCTTTGCGAATGATTGCAGCGATTGATAACTTAACAACAAACAAACAAACAAAACGTTCTCTGATTGCCGACTAGCAATCGTTCGGCATTGGGAATGCCTCTATTTTGGTTACCATGCACCAATGCTGAAGATCTGCGCAGCCCTGTGTTCCGTTGCACTCTGCTTCATCTCTGCTACGATGTAGCTGGCTGAGAAATTTCGATTGGTTGTTGTTGTTTTTAATAACTTAAAAAGCACATTATCATTAAACGTAGATGGTTTTGGAGGCCCTATTTGAATAAACGAATCCCTATATTGATTTCACATTCAATTTCATCCTTCTTGATCGAAGAAACGACTTAATAAAAGCATTAGAGTCGATTACCATTGATACACGATATTTCGTGACGTTTCACTCAGTGGCAAAGGTCAACTTCCTGTCAAGGTCACGCAGCGGCTGGAGCATCTCAAAAGGAGGTCTAACTGTTTCACACTATAGTGCGCCACTTGCTGTACCTAGCAACAATGACACTACAGAGCCCGTAGTCGCATTTGATTGGGCCATATTAAACATAAAATTAAATAGAAGTCACTCCAGGGACTTGCCGGTACACGGAGTTTATCCCTCCAGGTTTACTGGAGGTCCTACAGACTTTATCCCTCCAGGTTTACTGGAGGTCCTACAGACATTATCTGTGTGTCTGTCTGTCTGTCTGTCCCGACTTAACGGCTTATATCTCAAAAACTACTGGACGGATTTCCTTGACATTTTGCACACTAACTGGAAGTTAGGTCCGATTGAATGTATCAAATTTTCAGAATCGAGGCTTGAAGAAAAAGTGGTTTTTTAAGGTCGTACACTCGAGAGCGCCTCCCCAAATACTCCATTCATGGAATGGCGAAATTGCGAAATGTGTGACGTCATCAACAACGTGACGTCATTTGCGAGTAGAGTTTTGATAAGGATGAATTTCGAGAACATTGGTGAAAGGATAAAGAAGGATTTTTTACGATGCAAGTAGTCAGTTGATGGAATGGCGACCCACTCCACATCCACATCCCTTTCTCGCTGTATCTCGCGTGGTAACAGTTGCAAGCGCCAAAATGGCTTCCGAATGAACGCCGACTAACTCGTTGCATTGTATTCTGGACAGCATTTGTGTCTCATTTTTGCCAGACAGTGAGAAGATTTCTCAGACTGTGATAGACAGGGGTATGAATAAATACTACTCATGTTATTTAGACGAAATTAAGATCTATTACCAAGCGGATTAAACGGTAGAGGTGACAGCTCGGTGCTTCACTCTTCAGATCAATGCAGGGAAAATTAAGCAGCACATTATGTATCGATTTTCTTTCCATCTTGACGCTGCTAAGCAGAAGATCAACCATCCTCATTGCTCGTGCAAGGCTGGGTAAGTGTTGTTGGTTTTTTAATCATGTATCTGTTACGTGTTTGATGGAGTAAGCTAAGCTCGTATTCCAAAATTTTATAACCTACACTTGAAGTGTGTGTGGAGCCAAAAAGCTTCCGCAACTGTCCTTCGCACTGACTGCCCTATGCACGGACTGTCCTTTGCATTAATTGTCCTTCACACTGACTGTTCTATGCACTGACTGTCCGATGCACTGACTGTCCTATGCACTTTCACACTGACCAGTGCACAGAATGACCGGCATGTGTCCGAAGCACTGGTGAGCGCGACATTGTCAGTGTGAAGGACAGTTAATGCAAAGGACAGTCCATGCATAGGACAGTCAGTGCAAAGGACAGTTGCGCAAGCTTTTTGGATCCACACACAACACTTCAGCAGTAGGTTCTACAATTTTGGAATGCGAGCTTAGGTTACTCCATCAAACGCGTAACAGATAAATGATTTAAAAAAACAACACTTATAGTTATACAGCCTTGCAGGAGCAATGAGCAGTAATGTTCAATTTCAAATGCAGATCTGAGACTCACCCCCGCACAGACTCCTTTGCTTTTATTCAGCCGGATGAGATTTAGCTGCTCGTGTGGCCACGGAAAAGAACGTTATAAATGCTTTACAAACACTCTGTCGTATCAATTCTCTAATGGCTCAGCTGGTAGAGCGTTGGTCTCTTGGTCATGCATGGCCAGATTCGATTCTGCGCTGAAACTTTTTTCTCTCTCTTTTTTCGAGAGGTTGTGGGTTCAAACCCAACCTGGTTTTTTGTGTTTGTGTGTGTGTGTTTTTTCCCCCTCTTTTCTCGAGAGGTTGCGGGTCCGAACCTGATATATATAAAAAATTAATATATATGCCAAAACCTGGAGGTTCAGCGCCAGCGGTTTTTATCTGTGTGTCTGTCTGTCTGTCTGTCCCGACTTAACGGCTTATATCTCAAAAACTACTGGACGGATTTCCTTGACATTTTGCACACTAACTGGAAGTTAGGTCCGATTGAATGTATCAAATTTTTAGAATCGAGGCTTGAAGAGAAAGTGGTTTTTTAAGGTCGTACACTCGACATGCCTCCCCAAATACTCCATTCATGGAATGGCCAAATTGCGAAATGTGTGACGTCATCAACAACGTGACGTCATTTGCGAGTAGAGTTTTGAGGATAATGAATTTCGAGAACATTGGTGAAACGATAAAGAATGATTTTTTACGATGCAAGTACAATTGATGGAATGGCGACTCACTCTACAGCCACGCCCCTTTTCTCGCTGTATCTCGCGTGGTTACTGTTGCAGGCGCCAAAATGGCTTCCGAATGAACGCAGACTAACTGGTTGCATTGTATTCCAAACAGCATTTGTGTCTCATTTTTGCCAGACAGTGAGAAGATTTCTCAGACTGTGATAGACAGGGGTATGAATAAATACTACTCATTGCCCTCCAGGTTCGCAGGGCTAAATCTTGTTGTTCTTAGTTTCCAACGACCTGCTCAGTCCACATAAGGTCAGTTTCGATTGCTTGTACAGTAGTCGCCGCTTATTAAACACGCGGTTAATAAAAACAGCCGTTTTTTTAAAACAGTTTGTCCGGTCCGGATTTACATCGTTACTGATGGACATGTTCAACACGCAAACGGTTAATAAAAACGCCGCTTATTAAAAACACTATTGTTTGGTCCCAATGTGTTTTTAATAAGCGGCGACTACTGTATTATAAAGCAGAGAACATCTTTTCAATGTTGCACTAGTCTTGTCGTGTTGGTGCCTAAGTTAGTGATTTTGAGTGCACACTGTTAGTTCATTTCGATTTGTCTCCGCCATATGCTTTGCGCTGTTTCCCGCTCTTTGAGTTTAATGTACTTGAGTGGCGTAGTCAGTAGTGGATAGCACTTTCGGTAATTTTCACGCTACCAGCGGAGATTGTGTCAAATAAATGCAAACTGCTTATTAATTTCAAATTATTTTTAAATATGGAAATACGTTGAAAGTAAGTATTTAGTTCCCGTTTTTGTTTGCTGTATTTTCAGTTTTTCACCACTACAGCACTATGACATGTATGCAAGATGACGATAGCGTCCATGCCGTTCTGCAAATAAATTATCTGACCCAGATTATTGGTGCGACGAGCTTGTATGATGTGCTCGGTGACACTCTCTGTATTCTCATCCCGTATATATGTTGAGAACAAAGGCAGAACACATAATGTAAACACGGCAATAGTCTGGCATAGTTGTGCGGTGAAAGAGAGAAAACGAGTGTCGTGGAATCGAAATTCATGACAGTGTAATTTTTGTTAATATTCACAAATTCACATTGATACAAGTGGCTCGAAATAAATCTTTCGCACACTGCGCAGTTTGCATAGCAGCCATAATAAAGTAAAGAGAAAAAAACCACCACCACACAGAGAGAGAAAAAAGGACATACAACTGAATGATGCAGCCGTCATAAGAAACGGTGACAGATATGAGATCTGGAATGGAAGACGGGGGTAATTGGGGGAAAAAAGAGGGGGGGGGGGGGGGGGGGGGGGGGCTAGTGTGAGGGAGGGCGAAATGCGTTTTTCCCGTTTTGTGTGAGTGAGTGTGTGTGTGTGTGTGTGTGTGTGTGTGTGTGTGTGTGTGTGTGTGTGCGCGCGCGTGCATGCTGAGGGGGTCGGGGGTGGCGATGGGTAGGGTGGGGAATGGGGTGGGGGAAGCAGATGCAAAAGCAGAAGACTTCCATCTGTTCAAGACTTGATGTCAAGCTTTGGATATACTCCTGTGATCCTGTACACAAAGCCGTGTGTGACTTACTTCAAAAGCTACAGTGGCACTACAGACATCCTGTTATCCCTCCAGGTTTACTGAAGGTCCTACAGACTTTATTGTGTTTTTTAATGCCAAAACCTGGAGGTTCAGCGCCAGCGGTTTTTATAGCTATGGAAGTGGCAGGCGTGCCGATTGCTTTCAAATTTCGAAGAAATGAATGTTGTAGTGCACTCATCATCATGGCAGAGTGGATTGTCTGGCATGGTTTGATATCTGTAGTAAACGTCGGCATTTATACCCATGCCTGTAACGAAGTAGCAGACGACACATTTTAGGATTCCTTTGACCTTCATTTATGACTGGTGATGGTTACCTCCCTTTTGTCATCAACGACAATCGACCTTAATGCTTTTATTAAGTCGTCTAGTCGATCAAAAGGTATAAATTCGAATGTGATATCGTTTTGTGGATTCATATATTCAAAGAGGGCCTCCAAAACCCTCTACTTTTAATGATAATGTGCTTTTTAAGTAATTAAAGAAACCAACCAATCGAAACTCCCGAGTCTGCTACGTCGTAGCAGAGATGAAGCAGATTGCAACGGAACGCAGGGCTACTATAGTTTACAGCATTAACTCTCGTTTTCTATGGGCTGATGGTCATTCAGAAATTAGTTATTCCACAATTCATTCGTCATGTTTTGACAATGTTTTTGTTCTAATTTCGTTGAGGAAAGATCGTCCTCGCGGCGACCAACGTAAACGAAAGGTTGAAGGTCATGTTATAAGGGGAGATAATTCTCAACGACACAGATCGTGAAAATTCACTGGATCCACAGGTTTACCTCTCCAAAATTGTCATTGCCATCTGGTATTTCTCGAAATTTAAATAGAGAGCTGTGCCATCGCTTATAGAAGGCGCAATATATCTCCCTCCGCTCTTAGCTCTTCCGATTCAACAATCCAGCTGACGTAAACTTGTCGTGCATCACTTCTTTTAAACGTGATCAGCAATGGTCGCTTCTCTATCTTCGCCACGCAGACTAGCAGCCTTCAAACTCTACACGGTTTAGCCCGATTTGACACAGCATGGAAACAGTGATACACAAACACACCACGCATTCTTTTGTGGTATAGCTCCAAGCTTTCTGGCTTTTGAAGCCTGAAGTCATCATGGACGCCACGTTGCCTGCTCCGCTGTCGGCTAAGCATGCTGAGTGAGTGTACATGTATGATGTACATGTACAGCGGGTTTTTGTGCCTGCTGATTCTTTCACACCTTTGAAGTAGCTGAGTTTTAATCGGAATGACTTAGATGCACTTCACTTCAGCAGTGGGGTTTGTTTCAAAGTGTGCAGTTGAGCGTGCGCCAGTCGTTGCTGGAAAGAAACCGAAAAACTAAACAAAACAAAACCGAAAAGAACCCTCCACAAATAGTGATGTAGCCAACGAGAACAGTTTCGGGGGTAAAGTAAAGAGCGGTGGTATGGCTGTCTTTTCAATTTGATGAAAGAAAAACGTATAAATATATATCATTTTCAGTACAGGATCGTGGTTTGCTTATGGAATGTTTTCATCAATAAACATATTACACATACCTAACACAGTAGGCCTAAACATGATGTTACGAACACGTGCAAAATATTGCACGAGTAGCTCAACATGGAAATGCTTCAAGTGATTTTCCCCTCAGGTTTCAATCGTAGATATCTTTTGGTTTCAAATGAATTTATTTCCATTTCGATGTCCATCATTACAACATCCGCAAACTAACAGTGACACTGCCACCGAAAAATCATCGCAAAGAATCTGAGTTTTGGTGTACCTTGTGAGGTTGTAGGCGACCTTTGCTCTCTCAGCCCAAAAGAATGTTGTTTATTTTCTAATTAAAGTTGAACTTGTAGTTTGGCTATGAAAGTGTTGATTATAAATTATGGTCGATCTTCTTCGCCACCACCCACCACCACCACCCTTTCCCCTAAAAAAAAGTTGTTACGGTAACCCGACCAACTCTGTTTTCTTCTGCCAACCCTAAACTCTTATTTCGATCATGCAAAAATGAAAGAAACAAGTTGACGGTATTTATCAACGAACTGCATCCTGTCCCATCTTTCCTGGCCTATCAACACTCAGGGAA
>JAWQFJ010021124.1:25000-67500 GCA_034096865.1 Theodoxus fluviatilis | reverse complement strand
CTACCCAACAGGGTGACACTGCACCAGACTCTTGTCCTCTTTAAGGCTGCGGTGTGGGGCAGCAGAGCAGAGCTGTCCGTGTGGGGTGGCCAAGGCTGCAGCCACCACGACAGCCTTCTGGGGCAGCTGGACTACCTGTCTCCTCACCTCCTGGTGGACCACACTGACGCGGCCTTCCACGCCCTCAACGGGGGCAGGGCTCGTCGCGGCGGTCCGGGGAAGGTGGACATCGTGCTCAACAACGTCGGCCTGGAGCTGGTGGCGGACCTCTGTCTGGCGGACTTCCTCCTGTCCGCAGGCCTGGCCACCTCCATCCACCTGCATGGCAAGGCCATGCCGTGGTGTGTGACGGACGTGACCAGGAAAGACTTTGACTGGACGTTGGACCAAGCAGCCACCTCCTCAGACTCAGCTGTCTCGCGCTTGGGCCAAAGGTGGCGCGAGCACCTTCACAAGGGCACCTGGTCCTTCCTCGCCGAGGACTTCTGGACGCTGCCCTACGACTACAGCCGGATGGAGGCCGTTGCCCCTGAGCTCTACAGGGACCTGGAGGAGGCGGACATGATCATCTTCAAGGGCAATCTCAACTACCGAAAGCTGGTAGGGGACCTTGACTGGGACCCCACCACGTCCTTCCAGAGGAGCCTTCGGGGTTTCCAGCCCGCCTCCCTGTGTGTCCTGCGCACTCTCAGGGCGGACGTTGTCACGGGCCTGAAAGACGGCCAGGCCGCCCACGTGGCGTCCAAGGACATGCGCTGGAAGCTCAGTGGCAACTGGGCTGTTGTTCAGGTCTCTCCTTCAGAGTCAAGGAAACAAAGCCTATCTTAGCGACCTCTCCTGATAAACTTTGTCTGAGCACGGCTGCAGGACTGGCAGTGAAAACGTGTTTTGTCTGGATGTAATGAGAAATGACATGGATAAGCGATGTTACCGGCGGGGGAAGCAAAGCGACATTCTATGAACCATGTCTTGACTCCATGGTAGTTTTGAAAAGTGCAGGATCACTAGAAAAGACACAGATCTACAAATAGAAGAGAGATGTTTCTCAAACCACAAAAGACATGAGGATAATACTAGTGGCAATATAATGTTTGCAGGGGGTGATATTATTTTGAACTGCCGATAACCGCCCCACAGAAAGAGAATGGAATTTCGAAGATACTGCAGTGAAATGCTGGTTTTCTGTGGCAAAAGTTGTGAACTTACGTCCATTGCGCATTGCAAATATATATATATATATATACATGTAGAAATAAAATATGCTGACGTTCATATGTTTATGAAACCTGACAACTGCTTTTTTAAAAATGTGTCTGTACTTTGTGGGTTTGTTGAGGGGGGGGGGGGGGGGGTGGTGGTGGTGGGGGTGCACTGTCATTATTGCAGCAACGATCAAGAAGACTTGTAATAATGTGACGCAGCCATGGCCCTACCCACGTCGATTTGAATTACCACGCGTTTTGATATAGGCATATCATGACCAAAATAAAGTTAGTCTACGATGTCCATTAACAATGATAAGTTCTACAACTCTGCATGCATACGTTAAGTTCCATATTTGAATTTTGCTTCTGTGGTACACTATCTACCCATTTTAGTATGTTTAAGAAATTGCACATGTATAATTATTGCGATAATTAGTCTGACTTTCTCTCTCTCTCTCTCTCTCTCTCTCTCTCTCTCTCTCTCTCTCTCTCTCTCTCTCTCTCTCTCTCTCTCTCTCTCACCACACTTGAATATTTTACCTCAAGGGCTGAATGTAAGAAAGGCATTATTGCCTAATTCACTACCCTTGTAAAATAAAGTTCGTTCGATCTCTCGCTTGCCCTAACTCTCTCCCCCTCGGGAGGTTGGAGGAGAGGTGGGGGGGGGGGGGGGGGGGGGGGGGGGGGGGATGGAGGACGAGGACCACGAGGAACTTAGAAGAGAATGACCTAACTGAATGGCACATGAGGTAATAGAACGAAAGGAAATCAGTGAAAAGTTTGGCACTAGTGGGACCACAACTCGTAATGACAACAGAAAGAGTCCGTGTAGGGAAGACAACTCCTGCTGTCTTAGCTGTACCGAGAGTAGATCTACTTGTCCTTGTGTCTGGTGCAAATAGTGATAGCACGCGCGCGCGCGCGCGCGCGTGTGTGTGTGTGTGTGTGCGTTCGTGCACGCGCATGTGTGTGTAGCCTACGTGCGTGTGGGTGTATATGTGTGTATGCGCACGTGTGTGTATGTACGTGTGTATGCGTGTGTATGAGCGCGCGTATATGTGTATGCGCGCGCGCGCGTGTGTACGTGTGTGTGTCTGTTAAGTGCTTGTGTGTGTATGTGTGTGTGTGTGTGTTCGCGCGCGCGCGTGCGCGTGTACGTGTGTGTGTACGTATCAGTGTATGTACGTATATGCGCTCGCGCGTGTGTTCGTGTGCATATACGTGCATGAATGTGTGCGCGCGCGTGTGCTTGCGTGTGTGTATATGTGTGCATACGTGCGCTCACGCGCGTGTTTGTGTGTCTGTGTTTGCGTGCGTGCGTGAGTCTGTGTGTGTGTGTGTGTGTGTGTGTGTGTGCGTGCGTACGAGCGTGCGTGGGTGTGCGCGTGCATGTTTTCATGTGTGTGTGCAAACATATCTGTTTTCGAGCGCATGCATGAGTACGTGTGTGTGCGTGTGTGTGTGTGTGTGTACGTGCGCGTGCATGTGTGTGCAAATGTGTGTGTGTGTTTTTGCGGGCATGTGCAATAACTGAAAATGGCCGCAACATATTTGCAGTTCAACCGTATGAATGTTCGTAGGTATAATCTCCACTTTGCATTCCATTTGTATTCAGAAACTTCAATCGAGGTATGCACATTCCCTACCATCAACAACCCTGCATATACAGCGTGTCGATGGCGGAAGCTCAATCTGCTTTAGCGAGCAGACTGATTGTTGTACCATGGTCTTTGGTTGTACACGGAGCATTAATTTAAATGCTGTTTCTGAAAGTTACCATGCACTGCTTTTCCCGTCCGATTTTTTCAAACCCACACAAAACGTTTCCACGCTGTCTTAATTCGTTCCTCTAGCCAGCTGAGCTATGAACTTTCGCCGCGAAAAAACGCCCCAGAAAAATCCACCGCATGCACGTCGCCTGGTGCAGTGATAATTCAAATCTTTCACACCCAACACCCCCCACCCCCAAACCACCCCCCACCCCCACCCCCGCCCACCTCCACCGCCGCCCACCCCACTTTTCCCTTCTCCATCCCCATCCCACCCATGCCCCAAATGTCTTGCCCTAGTGTATGTGGCGCCATGCCCTGGGGCGCGTTGCCCACGCTAGTATCTCGCACGGATTGTCAAGACACTAGAGGAAAACGCGAGGAGTGAGCGTTGCGCTCATCTCCTCACTAGCAGGGAGGCGCAAGTTTTGGCGAGGATGCTTCGGAGGTATTTAGCCGCTGCTCGCGGGAAAATTCAAAATGGCGGAGACCATGCCTTAGGGTTGATATTCACAGATGGCATTGCCTGTAATGTATGTGTCACTATCCGAGAATGGAAAAGTGCACGATCAGGGAAGTATTTGCTGTCTCAAAGCTTATTTGATAAATTCTGAGGAGTATGTAAGAAGGTTATTTCTTGACAAACCATTGCCGATATTTTTTCTTCGTAGCACACATAAAAGAGCGTCATTACACCATACATGTACCCTTTCTACATTATGTCCCTTGCATTGATCCGAAATGTGTCGAGGCACAACACTTTCGACAAAATGGTTTACTTGTGCATTCGGATGACTTTCTTTTCTTTGACAAAGTTTCCGTGCCATTCCAGATGTCACCAAGCTATGTTCATTTAAGTGGGAAAACTGCCGTGATATATGTATCGTCAGTTACTTCATCTCACAGCAACTTCTTCACAAACTGGCCTGAACGCAGCCATGTTCTCTTGGACTTCCGCCTTGCCAACTGATAATTGACCGTTGCCTAGAGGTCTTGCCACTGCTCGCCTCGCCTCGGCTGGCTCACGAGGATTTCTTCGACTGGCTCGCGAGGATTTCTTTGCCTGTTAGGAGGCCAAGCAACACGTTGCTGTTTGACACGTTATGTAACCACGCAGGACGTCCTCGCATATCGTTGACGGATAAAACTCTCAAGGACGGAATCTGACTCATCCTGTTCCTTTTCCAAGTTTCTTGGGTGTGAAATGAGACGTCGTAGGCGTTGAATGGTGTATCTTTCACCCTGAAACTGCCTGTGGTGTGGGGGTTAGTGCGGGTCCACTGCATCCCCTTCACAATTCGTACAAGTGCGGGTCCACTGCATCCCCTTCACAATTCGTACAAGTGCGGGTCCACTGCATCCCCTTCACAATTCGTACAAGTGCGGGTCCACTGCATCCCCTTCACAATTCGTACAAGTGCGGGTCCACTGCATCCCCTTCACAATTCGTACAAGTGCGGGTCCACTGCATCCCCTTCACAATTCGTACAAGTGCGGGTCCACTGCATCCACCCTTCACAATTCGTACAAGTGCGGGTCCACTGCATCCCCTTCACAATTCGTACAAGTGCGGGTCCACTGCATCCCCTTCACAATTCGTACAAGTGCGGGTCCACTGCATCCCCTTCACAATTCGTACAAGTGCGGGTCCACTGCATCCCCTTCACAATTCGTACAAGGCGACTAACTAGGAAAATCCAACTACCTCTGGTGATCTTGTACATGTAGTCCCTGTCTCTTATATAGTGAGAAATAAAACCACACATTGATCATTGATATATATATATATATATTTATATTTATTTACTGCCATGGATCACAGACAATTGGCACAGACAATGCAAAAACAATATCCCAATAAAAGATAAATGAGAACCAGACAGAACAATGCAGTAAGCAGTGGATGGATAAATGCTGTTCAGATAAAATTGCAGTACTAAATAATGATACAAGAGGTTACCATACCAACCAATACTGCAATAGAAGCACCAAAAAGATTACACAACATCAAGGCTATTAACATTGCAGGAAACCTAATGGCGACATAACAAAGATTTGAAACTCTCATTTGGGAGCGATACATAACATCCATTTCAAAAGGATGTTTCAATTCAGTCATTCAAGAAAAAGGGACGCTGTTTACAACAAACCTTGTCAGAGTTAATTAAGATATGATATAAATGAAGATCTGGAATGCCAAAAGCAATGAGGCAATGCTCAGTCCCTGTATAACCACTGTGAGCAGGACTGCATCAAACACCGGAAGCATTAACTGACAATTTCTGTGCCTGGATTTCAGTGAAAAGAACATTTTTTAAGGTCGGGAATTTGAATGGAACTGGTACGATCAAAGAAGAAAACTGGCATTTCATGTTCTGCAAGCCCTTGCTGGCATTTCATGTTCTGCAAGCCCTTGCTGGCATTTCATGTTCTGCAAGCCCTTGCTGGCATTTTATGTTCTGCAAGCCCTTGCTGGCATTTCATGTTCTGCAAGCCCTTGCTGGCATTTCATGTTCTGCAAGCCCCTGCTGGCATTTCATGTTCTGCAAGCCCTTGCTGGCATTTCATGTTCTGCAAGCCCCTGCTGGCATTTCATGTTCTGCAAGCCCTTGCTTCCAACTGCCAGGCAGAACCTCTAAACGAAGACATCACAACTGATAACTTTTTGGGAGGGAGAAACAGAGTGCAGTTTGAAAAGGTGAAATTTGATCAGGGAATCTTGGCCTTTAAGGTTTTATAACCATTCCAAATTTCATTGTCTATGCTGTTTGGGCAGACAGAAAAATAATGATTTCCTCAGAGAAACAATGGATTGACACATTTTGGCTGCACAGTAAAAACTTATTTTTTCTCCAATTTTAAAAATCTAGTCACTCCCTTTCAAAACCCTTTTATGAATGAATCTTACAAGAATGACATTTTTACTAGACGGCTACCCAAAACATAGATATACACAAACCGTCTCATATTCATGGCAAATAGTTTTTGGACGATATGCATGTTATGAATGTTAGACTATCCATCTCCATACATCAAACAACCTCAGCTTTCTGTCCACAGCCTGACCACCATTTTTTCGTCTCTTCAAACTGCAACCAGTCCTCCTGATGCAACAAATTCCAGCAAATTCCAGCATGCTACCACGAGTGAGATCAATCGAAATACATGCAGAGTATTTTTGCCAAATTACAATTTAAATGCACTATCCTAAAGCTTTTCATGACTGCATCTTTCTAAATAAAATTTAAGTCTGAATTCGCATCACAGTTTAAGTTTCAAATGTGAAGAAAAAGTTGGGTTTTTATTTATAGCTGCACTCAGCAATACTTCATTTACATAAAAAGAAAAATTGATCCGTCATACGCTTCAAACTGGCAACTTCACATGCACAGCATCAGCTCTCAAAACATATTCAGTTATATAAATAAAATGAGAAGGTCATGTAATTTTTTCAGGAAAGAGCTTCTAATATCTTTTCTCAGCAATAATTAGCACTCCTTTGCCCTGGTGGTTCAATATATGTGGCTCCAATAAGATGCCAGACTTGCACAACACCCTTGCTGAGGGTACCAATTTTTTCCCCATTTCATTTCTTTGTTGAAATAAGCCAATTTCCTCCTGATTTTGGAAACGCAGGTTACATCAGCAAATCTCTCTGTCCGCTTGTCTGTTCATCTGCCCTTCCTTCCATCCAAAGCCCCCACACCCACACACCCACACCCACCCCTCTCTCTCTCTCTCTCTCTCTCTCTCTCTCTCTCTCTCTCTCTCTCTCTCTCTCTCTCTCTCTCTCTCTCTCTCTCTCTGCTTACATACATCTGCATGACTGTACAGCCCAAATCTTTGTATTTCCTTTGCATTCTCACCTGAACAATGGGGTTCTTCTTAATCACAATAAAAGTAAAGCATGAAATCCATTCGTTGTGAGAACGACACAAGTAAGTTACATGGGCACTTTTCTCTCCATGGACAAGTTTGATTTCAACAACCAGGCACCGCTGTATGTCAGAATTAACAAGACTTTGCTCTGACTTGCATTTTTTCTCTTTCGTGTGTACAAATGAGCACAAGCATGCATGCGCGCGTGCGGGCACACACACACACACACACACACACAGTTTCATGGTTAGCATAACAATTAATAATTTTTTCATATTTTCTTACAAATGATTTAATAGTAACTACACCTCAAAGTGATGCAGGGAAAGATAAAATGCCTAGTTTTCCCCACATGCACACGACAAACTAAAGCAAAACTACAAGAAAGAGACTCCTACACGTTATAATTTGCATGGGAGCATGCAAGCAAAGCAAATTATGCAAGACTGTTAACAAGATTAAAAAACATAAGTGTAAGTATGTGTGTATGTGTGTATGTGTGTGTGTGTGTGTGTGTGTATGTGTGTGTACATGCACCCATGTGTGACTGTGTGTGTGTGCACGTGTGTGTGTTTGTGTGTGAGGGGGTGTGCGCGCATGTGTGTGCCTGTGATCAAAAACCATTTACAACAGGTGAGAAGCATCAAATGAGTACTCTAAACAAGATTCATTCTGTACCTAAGATCATGTCACAACTAACAACTGCAATAATTGACACTGATGCACAGACTACGCTGCAACACTACTGCAGTACAACAGGTACAAATATGAATTTGCATGGCCACTACTTCAAGTACCTAACAGGAAGAGACCCTGACTAAACACAAAGCAACAGACTGACAGTTCAAGAGGAGCTTCTTCCATTCTAATTCTTAATCACCTGACACAAGAAAATCAGGTGAAGATCAACCGTTCACCTGCAAGACAAACTTTAAGCAATGGAATCCTTTTAAAAAAGTCCCTTTCCTCTGAGGTAGAATTGTTACACACACACACACACACACACACACACACACACACACACACACACACACACACACACACACACACACACACACACACACACACAGACACACACCTCCTTCCTTTCTTAGCCAGTCTATTTGCCCCATGTTTCCACAAATGCAGCCCATTGAGTCTCCAATGCAAACCATTTTTGGCAACATGATCTCAATCAAACATGAACAATCAAACTGCCCGGTGACACAGTGTATATCTACCAACCTCATGGCACTTCAGTGAAATATCAACTTGAACAAGATGCACTTGTTGGTGGAGCATGTCATGTGAACACACACACACACACACACACACACACACACACACACACACACACACACACACACACACATACACACACACACAACCTTTACACAGAGACAGAACACTTTTCCCTACAGTAACACTGACACCAGTGGTAGCTTCTTCCTGTGTAGTCCAACTTCTGCCATTCCATTGCTGAAGTTACCACTGAATGAGCAAGAACAGACAAGAATGATTGTTACTGAGAGAATGGAGCAACATTATAATTATTATTATTCTGATAAGATTTCCACACATCCAAACTTGATAGACATGCAAAGGAACAAGAAGGGCAAAGCCCATACGACTCACATGCTTGACCTTGACCTTTATATGACCTTGACCTTCAGGTGTCCTTCAAGGTCAAGGTCAAACAACTAAACCTACCAATGACATCATACACAAAGAAATGCTTTACACATTTTTCCTACCAAAATACATGTGACCTTGACCCAAGGTCAAGGTCATCCAAGGTCATGCAACACAAAGCTGTTAATTCAAGACATAGGAAGCACAATGGTGCTTATTGGCACTTTCTACCATGAGATATAGTCACTTTTAGTGGTTCACTACCCCATTTTGGTCACATTTCATAAGGGTCAAAGTGACCTTGACCTTGATGATATGTGACCAAATGTGTCTCATGATGAAAGTATAACATGTGCCCCACATAATTATTAAGTTTGAAACAGTTATCTTCCATAGTTCAGGGTCAAGGTCACTTCAAAATATGTATACAATCCAACTTTGAAGAGCTCCTGTGACCTTGATCTTGAAGCAAGGTCAACCAAACTGGTATCAAAAGATAGGGCTTGCTTTGACCTATATACCACTTGTAGCTAAGGTCGCCATTCTCAATAACGTGGGAGAAAATTGGGAAAATGTGAAACATGACTGTTTTTGAGACCACATTTATGGCTCCTGTGACCTTGACCTTGAAGCAAGGTCAAGTCACTATGTATGTTTTTTGAGGCCTTGTCATCATACACCATCATGCCACATTTGGTGTTGATAGACTTAATAGTCTCCGAGAAAAATCCAACGTTTAAGTTTTTTACGCCCGGACGGACGGACGGACGGACGACACGGCTCAGTACATAGACTCACTTTTGCTTCGCATGTGAGTCAAAAATGACCCTTCATCACTGACTTTTCAAGCAATCAGATAATTGTCCATTTCAGGTGATTCTCAAAGCAAGTGCTGCCAGTACCAAACTTTCTTCATTACAAAGCTACAAGGCTGCTGAAGCTTAACCCTATGCAGACTGAGGAAAGCATGATTGACGGGATACTTTGGCCTAACAATATAACTCGTATAATTCAACCAAAACCTGCAAGATGCTGCTGTGAGCACAGACACAGACACAGAGAGAGACAGAGACACAGACACAGACAGAGACACAGACACAGGCACAGGCACAGAAAGAGACACAGACACAGAGAGAGACACAGACACAGACACAGACACAGAGAGAGAGACACAGACACAGGCACAGAGAGAGACACAGACACAGACAAGCTACTGGATTAAGCATTTCTGCTTACATTGAAAAGTAACTTGAAGCATGTAAGTGAACAGCTATGAAAACTAAAGCTTATTATTTTGCTAATAATTCAGAACATTCCTAAAGTAGCTTGAGGAAACTTTTTTCTTACTGGCTTTATAGCAATACAAATTCTGTACATTATAATGTCTGTTGCTATCTACATGGTGCAAGATTAATTCAACAAGCAGCTCTGTACACAAAAATGAACATGTGATGAGTGCAAGACTTGCAAACAAGTTACAGGCTTTGCAGTACTAGAGGAATTAGTCCGCCCTGTAATGAATTTGTTTCTATGTTGAGAGTTTTCAAAGTTACTTGTCTTCTCAAGATAAAATGAAGTCCAAGAAATGCCAAAATTACATCTACACTGCTTCTCTACTTCAAGTCTAGGCATTGCAAGTATTGACACTCTTCTTCTCAAGATATGATGAAGCCCAAGAAATGCCAAAATTACATGTGCACTGCTTCTGTACTTCAAGTCTAGTTACTGAAAGTACAGACGACTCCAAGGAACACAAAGAAGAAACATTCTTCCAGCAACACAGGTGTGCCACATCTGTGCTGCTCGCACCAATGCTCAGAGGAAACACAGCCGGACTTGCAGACAACTGTCACCCTGAAGGTCTGACTAGAATCTGAATGAATTTAGAGTTGACAGGATGATAACATCAGTGCATGGCCAACAGTTACACAGTCCCACATCATCTGCTTAACACTAGCTCAGTCCATCTCTTCGTATCGAGGTCGCTTGGCGGCAGAATTGTCACCTTCATCCTCATCAGAAGCATCGGAACGAATTTCACTGAGAACCTGGATGGAGACGTCAGATGAGGAGGAGCCCTGTCCGTCACCCCCACCCCCCCCACTGCCCACCCCTGCCTCGATGTCACGCAGCGTCTGGTCAAACACCTGCACCACGTGTCTGGCGTTGTCACAGGTGAAGCACAGCGGTGGTGTCAGCATCATCACGTTCTTGTCTGGACCCTCATTGGCAATGATGATCTTCTTCTCCTTCATCCTGAAAATGAATACCAGGCTCCACTCAGACCAGGTCCCTGTGTTGCATTACCAGATTGGTGTTGGGTGCAGTCCCGGATTGGGACTGGTCAACTCAATGAAGGCAATAGCACTGCCGCCACACCATCCTACGCACAAGGAGGAGTACACACTCTGAGCCAAACTGTCTCCTGCAAAATGTCTGCTCTTAATTCTAGATGCGCGTGGCAAGAAAGTGAGGACAGGCAGCCACATATCACACCATGGGCCATCAGGCTCAACAATGACTCCAACAAAAACTCAGAGGACAGCAATAACTTGCTTGCAAAGCCATCTTTCTCTCTTTTTTCCAATGAAGATGATTTTCATTAATCTTGTTATAAACAAGCAAATCTCAATAAGAGTTGACAACTTTTGGATCAGGCCCTTTGCTGTAACATCTCACAGAGGACAGAGGAGAAGGGAGATGCACATACCTGTAGGCCAGGATCTCTGCCGTCTCCCGAGCAGGTTTTCTGCTGTCCTTGTCCACCACCAGCTCCACTCCCACCATCATCCCCATGCCCCTGTAAGCAGAGAGGACGGTGTCAGCCTCTCCTGTAATGCATCAAGCCTACCCACCATCATCCCCTGTAAGCAGAGAGGACGGTGTCAGCCTCTCCTGCAATGCATCAAGCCTACCCACCATCATCCCCTGTAAGCAGAGAGGACGGTGTCAGCCTCTCCTGTAATGCATCAAGCCTACCCACCATCATCCCCTGTAAGCAGAGAGGTCAATGTCTGCCTCTCCTGTAAAGCATCACGCCTACCCACCATCATCCCCTGTAGGCAGAGAGGTCAATGTCAGCCTCTCCTGTAATGCATCACGCCTACCCACCATCATCCCCTGTAAGCAGAGAGGACGGTGTCAGCCTCTCCTGTTTCACAGTGCCCCTTCCCACCCATCAAACTCCTTCAAGAGTTCAGATTTGTTTTTAAAATGAAAAAAAAGGAATTTTAAACAATTCAGTCTTAGTGGTTGCAGCAGTTGTAGATGTAACAATAGCAGCAGTAGTAACAGTAGCAGTAGCAGCAGAGGTAGTAGTAATGGCAGAAGTAGTAGTGGTAGTAGTAGTAAAGGTAGCAGAGGTCGTAGTAGTGGTAGAGGTAGTAGTGGTAGTGGTAGTGGTAGTAGTGGTAGTGGTAGTAGTGGTAGTGGTAGTGGTAGTAGTGGTAGTAGTAGTAGTAATAATAATAATAATAATAATGAATAGCATTTGTATAGCGCACTTCTGTACAACTCAATGCGCTGACATAACTACATTCACACGCACACATTCATCAACAAGCTTACCAACATAATACAACACATAATACAACTTACAGACCTGAGAATGGATACAACAACATACATGATAATGAGAAAAACCTACAATCAAACAAATGCCAGTCGAAACATATGAGTCTTCAGTTGCAACTTAAAAATAGGTAAAATGGGTGCGTCATGCAGGCCAGCCGGCAGCGAGTTCCAGACAGAGGGGGCTTGAAACTAAAACTACGCTCACCAAAAGATTTTGTACTACGTTTAGGAATTTTGAGAAGCTTTTCATTTGCTGAATGGAGAGAACGGGATGGTTGATATGTGCGAAGGGATGCCGAAAGATACACAGGAAGAGTACCGTCAAAATGACGGTAGGCCAAAACAGCAATATTGTACTGGCAGTGGAATTTCACGGGAAGCCAGTGTAGATGCCTAAGCATGGGTGTCACATGATCGCGTTTTCCCTTCTTCAGCACGAGAAATGCTGCGCTGTTTTGAACGCGCTGAAGACAGTTCAATTGTTCTGCTGGAAGACCCGCCAAAACGGAATTACAATAATCCAGCCTTGTAGTGACCCTGGCAGTGACCAGTCTAACACACACAGTGTCAGAAAGATTTTGGCGAATGGATGCAATGCGGCGTAGCTCAAGAAAACAGTAGTAGTAGTAGTAGTAGTAGTAGTAGTAGTGGTAGTGGTAGTGGTAGTAGTAGTAGCAGCAGCAGCAGCAGCAACACATCCAATACAGGGACAGCTGCCCACCTAATGTCCCCCAACATGGGGTGGTTGGGCTGGATGGCGCGGAAGCCGTCCAAGAGACATTTGCCAACAGACTTGGCGCTGCTCATCAGCTTCTCGTTCTGTATCACATCCATCACCGCCATGGCCATTGCACATGCCACTGGGTTGCCTCCAAACTGAATTGAGGAAAAAGAGAAAACAGAATTAATGTTGTGGTCTGTCTCTCATTCACATTCTGAAATGGGGTCTGTTCATGATTAACACGCACCCATATGCATACACACACACACACACACACACACACACACACACTCAACACTCTCACACACACTCCACTCTCTCACATACACACACTCACATACATACATACTCACTCACACACACACACACACACACACACACACACACACACACACACACACACACACTCACATACATACACACACATACACACGCACACACACACTCACACACACACATACACACACACACACACACACATACATGCACACACGCACACACACACAAACCCTTATACTGATATGGTAGATCAGAAATGGGTACACAGCAATGAATGTAAGAATACAAGAAACTGAGTGCCATACAGTACTTAACTTTATTGTCTCATTCTGCCTCTATCCGCCCCATGCTGTCAATGACCTTGCTCTCAGCTGATCCCAGCTGCTTCATTCTCATGTTTCACCTCAAATTCATTGCTAGAAATTCTCTGTTCACAAGATGACCTTAAGGCACAGCTGCATTGCTTACATGTGACTGGGCATGAGAGAACAAGGCTGAAGTCAGAAAAATGAGATTTTTAAACCACAATATGATTTATTCATTTATACATAATATTTCAGGAAAAACTGCAAGTTCAGGAAATTGTCAATTTTTTGTTGTTGCAGAAACATAAAAGCTCAGCAAAGCAATTAAGTAACATTGTGCACTGATGACTTTTCCCTGATGTTTCTGCTCAAAAACTGTTTTGCCAACTTAAGCCTTGTTTCTGTTGCAGGGTCACAAAGCAGTACAGAAAGTTAAGTAGGAAAACTGCAGAGCTTGCAGTATGGGAATGATGCAAGGGGTGGAGAGTTGCTATATGGAACATAATACAAATGACCAACAACAAAAAAGCTGTGGTTAAGGTAACATTAAGAAGGGAAAACAAGAAGGGCAAAGCCCATAAGACTCACATGCTTGACCTTGACCTTTACATGACCTTGACTTTCAGGTGACCTTCAAGGTCAAACAACTAAACCTAGCAATGACATCATACACTAAGAACTGCTTTACACATTTTTCCTACAAAATACATGTGACCTTGACCCAAGGTCAAGGTCATCCAAGGTCATGCAACACAAAGCTGTTAATTCAAGACATAGGAAGCACAATGGTGCTTATTGGCACTTTCTACCATGAGATATGGTCACTTTTAGTGGTTCACTACCCCATTTTGGTCACATTTCATAAGGATCAAAGTGACCTTGACCTTGACGATATGTGACCAAATGTGTCTCATGATAAAAGTATAACATGTTCGCCACATAATTATTAAGTTTGAAACAGTTATCTTCCATAGTTCAGGGTCGAGGTCACTTCAAAATATGTATACAAGCCAACTTTAAAGAGCTCCTGTGACCTTGACCTTGAAGCGAGGTCAATCAAACTGGTATGAAAAGATAGGGATTACTTTGCCCTATATACCATATATAGGTGAGGTATCCAATCTCAAAAACTTCAGAGAAAATTGGGAAAATGTGAAAAATGGCTGTTTTTAGACAACATTTACTGCCCCTGCGACCTTGACCTTGAAGCAAGGTCAAGTCACTGTGTATGTTTTTGTACGCCTTGTCATCCTACACCATCATGCCAAATTGGGTGTTGATAGACTTAATAGTCTCCAAGAAAAATCCAACGTTAAAGTTTTTTAAAGACGCCCGGACGCCCGGACGGACAAAAAGGGTGAGTACATAGACTCACTTTTGCTTCGCATGTGAGTCAAAAAGGGTCAGTAGGTTAGCAAGAACCTTTTCCTTTCCTTTTTTTTTCTTTTCAGAGGCCAGATTAAACACAAACCCAACTTTTTTTCATTGAAAACATTTTATGAAAACTAAAGTAATGGGGTACCTGAGTGCTCCATAGGGCAGGGAAAATGGGGCAGCAAGTAGTTTGTTGTTTACCATCAATCTTTTCTTTTCCTTTGTTGGCATTGTGGTGAAGAATGGGTAGTGCTAGCCGTTTAGCCTCTCTCATTCACATATGTGTGAGAATCAAACTGCTTCTCCTCCTAGTTGTACAGCCATTGATTGCATGATTTTATTAGTAAATTCCTTTCTTGCAGTATCTGCAGTATGCATTCGTGCACGTTGTATCGAGTTGGAGTTCTTTGTAAATGAATTTATGTCGGAGCATCAAAGAGTAGAGATGAGTTCCGCATATCTCCATCTAGATGGGTTAAAGGTCATACCTTCAGCCGGCCAGAGCAAAGTATTTATTGAAGGAGCGTTAGTGCCGTGGGCACAAGGGACAAGCTCTGTCAGATCAGAGGGAGAATGGAGTTATGTTCAGAACATATGGGGCTCTGGTTGGCACCTGTTTGTGTTGGAGGGTGAAAGTTAAAGGAATCTCTAATTGGTCAGATATTCTGGGACTGTCTGAGAAGCCATTCAGAATGGAGGGGTGGAGCCAGAGGAGATAAGGGTTGGAGAGGGAGAGGAGGATGGGAGTGGACACGGCTTGTGTCGGGTGCCCTTGTATGCTGCCTTGTAAGGTAGAAGAATAAAGGAGTTTGAAAAGTCACGTGTCCCACTTGTCCTCTCGATATCCCATCCACGCTACAACATCTACTGCCATGCTCGACAGCCATGCACCTACCACAGCATGATTGTAAAAAGTTTAGGGTAAGCACAAAACAAAGTCAGTCAGGTTACCGTAACTACAACTCTTCTTATTTTTTTTTTTTGGGGGGGGGGGGGGGGGGGGGAGGAGAAGAAAGGGGGGAGGAGAGGAAGGGAAGTGTCGGTCAAAAGAAATTATGGAAACCTCTGAGCAGCTCTAGCTACAAGATGTACTCACAGTGCTGCTGAAGTAGCCCAGGGAGTCGGCAATCTCCTTGGTGGTCACCACCACAGCCATGGGGTGACCGTTGCCAATGGGTTTGCCCAGAGTCACAATGTCCGGCACAACATCTGCAATGCAGGCAGGAAGTCACAGCACTGTAAAATCCATTTCACTGGAGCAAACACATGCCAAAGAGATGAGAGCGAGGAACAAAAATAAGATGAATAGAAACCTTGTCAGAAGCAACTGGTGATAATTGTAGAAAAGTACAACTTGAACTGTACATAAAGCAAATTCAAAAGAACAAATGAATACACAAACATCCAAATGAGAAATATGTGGTTTCTTACGTGAGTTGTACTTTCAATCAAATACAATAAGCAAATAAAATCATTATGCCTTTCATGACATGGCAAGAGAACCATCTACAGCAGAGTGAAAGGGTCATCAATTAAGTGAGATGTGGTCAAGCAATGTTGAGTCATGGCAGTAGCATGCATTCTGAGTGGGGACAGTCCTGATTCAACGGACTTAGGCAGCAATAGCTGTCTCTAGAAATGGAAGGTTCATCTGGGCACTGACAGACACAACATAGCACTGGACAGATTGCTGTAGTGCTGAAAAGCTAAATATAGCACGATTTTAATAAACCCAGATTCTTCCCGTCCCAGGGAGAGAACCACAGCACTGCGCCTCGCACATTGTCCAACCCCAAAGCATGCTCGCCAATCTCTGCTTGCCTAAAGACATGGTTTCAACAAGCAAGTAGAAGCTGATGGGCTGACCGTATACTCATGCAAGAGGGGAGAGCACTGGGGGGTGGGCTGCCAGGAACTGGTATACTTTGTAGATACATTGGAAGGGAAGGGAAGTTCCTGTTAATACTTTTTTGTTTTTAGCTTTGGCACGTCGTAGACGTTGAACCACAGCTAATGCAGTCATACAGAGGGGTAGGTGCATCGAAGATGTTCACCAAGTATCATTCACGCACAGACAGAATTACATGCATGGACAAATTTACAACACAGGATTGCAGACAATATGATATTTTCAAGATAAGCTTATCATAGGAGGGCACTACATAACACTGCAAGGTGACACCATGGTAAGAACCAGAATATAAGTGCAGGCTAGGGGCAAAGTGCAAGAAACCTTACCATAGCACTGGAAGGCCCAGTAGTGCTCACCGGTCCTCCCCAGCGAGGACTGTACCTCATCTGCTATGCAGACACCTCCTGCCTCGTGGACGTATCTGCAAGCAATCATATGGATGCAAGACTAGTGAACAGCACATTACAACAGAATGGTTATGGTGGGATATTCTTCCAGTAAAGAAAGATATTACAGCCATCATCATAAGCATACATGTAACTGCAGTCACCCATTTCATATGACAAAGATTGATTGATTGATTGATGGTGTTTTACGGCCTATCAGCCTTTGTAGGCTATAATAAGGCCATTAAGCACAAAAATCACTAGAACAATTTAGAGCAAACGCGAATCAAGTCACGGTGTCCCTAGTTATTCGCCTCTTACGAATCGAGTAGGGAGATGCGGTGGGTCAATTCTTACCCCAAACCCACAGGGGGACATATGACAAAGATAGAATTTCTCCATCTAAAAACATAATGCTAAGTTGTTCTATTAAAAAACACTTAATATATGTAACTTTAGAGCATTTGTCAAAACTCTCACTTTAGTATGACGCCTCATTTACAACATACTCTGATTCCCACAGAAGTTCCTTGTATCTTCCCCATATTGATACATGATAAGAATGAGCACTTACTGATATGCTTCTTTCAAATAGTTCTGAGGATACACTACGATCCCTGATGCTGACATGATAGGTTCACAGATAAAGGCAGCAAGCTGAAAGACAAGGAAAAAGGGTCTCACATGTACGCTGTTGACTTTCTCATTGGATACTGACCAAATCTCAACAGAAATACAAAACTCAAAACAAATTTAGTACAAATTATAATTTCACAAAGAGTGGAGAAGACTCATCCTGAGAGAGTTCAGTTTCACTCAGGTTCTCAGTAAGCGCAGTGTGTAACCACTGTAACTACTCAAGGGGCGCGTTGGTTACGCTAGCATCTTGAAAGATATTGCAAGGAATAAGCCAGTGTCAACATCTGTCAACATCTGTCAACCTGATGAAAGCAGATGTTAAGGTAATCAAATGTAGACACATATTTACACCAGCCTACGCTTTAAAACCTAACCATGGATTGGAAAACAAGTGTGGTGATTCAGGCAGTCTTGTGTAGTTTGGGAATATTCTCATCGGTGAAAATTCATCAGTCAGTTAACCCTCTGGACGCCATTAATTTTTCATGGTTTTTACTCCCTGCAGCCAGTTATTTTCTGGACGTGCCCAAAAACCGAGACCCCTCTTCTGTTTAAAAATATACAATTATTTTATTCTTTGCTATAGAGGCAATTTTTTTTAAGGAAAGATGGAAAATTGAATGCTCTCTCTGATAGACCCACTGAAATTTATGTCCATGCAATACAATATGATAAGAAGAAAAAAACCTGAGACAACACAAATAAAACATGTGTCGAGTGACAGGCTGCCACTGGCTTACTCGTGAATAAATTCCTGTGTCGCTTCCTTTCTTCGCCCTCACTTGACCAGCGTAGCGATTCGTTTCGTCGCCCATCAAATCAACAACTTTATTAGTCGAAATAGAGATGAAAAGCATCCGATTTAGATACCTCATCGGGCACATGTTGAGGAGAGTCCATGCGCAAATTTTGAAGTTACCGATCGAGGTAGACGCGCTGCTGCGCGATTTCGATTGCCCACGCTGGCCCAGAAATGGCTGAGCTCGATCCTGATGAAGAGTGAATCTTTGAAATATTGTTCGATTCTGACTCGGAAGAAGAATTCCATGGCTTCACAGAGGAAGATTTGATCCCACAGCAACCATGAGTGGTCATACGCAGACAGAATCTTGGACTGGGCTGGTTCAACTTCGATTTCGTCATCAGTCACTCTGTCAGTCTGTTGCAAATTCGACCAAATCTTCCTCGTGAAGCCATGGAATTCTTCTTCCGAGTCAGAATCTAACAATATTTCAAAGATTTGCTCTTCATCAGGATCGAGCTCAGCCATTTCTGGGCCAGCGTGGACAATCGAAATCGCGCAGCAGCGCGTCTACCTTGATGGGTAACTTCAAAATTCGCTCTAAATTTGTGCACTTACAGTGAAAAATATGGCGACTGTTATTATGAAAGCGAGGCTCTTCTGCGCAGTCTCCATGCGTAGACAGCTCTCACAATCCCAAGATTCATAGCAAACGGCGCCAGATTCAAACATGCCTATCATTATATATCAGTCTGTCGACTGTAACTGCCGACGGCTGTGACGGGAGGTAACTACGTCGACGGTCATAAGGGTCGGCGCGCAGAGGGTTAACACTGTACCTTTCTGCCTTTTTTCTCAGCTTTCTGGATCACGTGTTTCAGGTCCTTGGCGTAGAGGGTTCCAGGATCGACTGTGTCTTCACGGTACTTGCCTCGGTACAGATCAGGTAGAGGAGCCTTCAACCCAAATAATTCATCTTCACGCCTGGCATTCATAATAAATTCACTCAACAACACATATCAATCACAGCTCTTTTTACCAGAAGTCTTGATGGATGACATGACAGGAATGGCATAATTTAAGGAATTTAACCAGTATTTTCATTTGACTCAAAATATTTCAACAGATCAGATTCACATACACACATACACAGACACATGCATGCACGCATGCACACACACACTCAAACACACACACACACACACACTTACACACACACACACACACACACACACACACAAACACACATTGTAGCATGGCAATTGTTTACCATTCTTTACCTCCATGCCCAGGGAAGGAAGCAGATTTACTATCCATGTCCTCTGCTATTGAAATTTTCAATAAACTTCCCACAGTATATCCCAAATTACCTTTCCCAGGTTTCACCTAATTAATGAGTCAATTTAATCTACCAAAGGTACGATCATTCTTGAAAATCACAAAGAACTCAGAATATGATTTCATAATCATAAAAACAGAAGAATTTAATTCCATTCACATGTTCTAGGAAAGTTCACTGCAGCAAGCACAAGGCAATGATATACTCCTTGTACACAAAACAAACCCATCATATCTATAATACTTACAATGTGAACATAGTCTTTCTTTTCTTTCCCCATCTTCTTGAGCTGTGATGGACTAATTTCCAGCAGACTCTCCAAATTTCCATGGTAACCACTGGAAACAAGAGTAAGAATACATAGATCTACTTAGAACAGTCAAAACAAATGTTGATCAACCTTTCAAAGTTCTGGCTGCCTATATGGTAGAAGGACAATATCACAGGAACAATCTGTACACAACAGACATGGGTATGCATTTTAAAACTTGCAACATATCACTTCTTAAGAACTATATATTTAGTTTGTGAATCACGTTGTACTCTGGTGCAACTTGACATTATCCATTGCAGCTGATGAGAGGAATATCAGTGCTTGTGCTGGTCTACCTAAAATGAACTTGCACGAGGCAGGAGTTTTCATGTAGTTCTGTGTATTACAAGTGTCACAACCAAACATAGCCATCAGGCCCATTCATCCAGAAAATGTATTTCCTTTCATTCTTATTTCACTATCAAAGACTCAACGTTCTATATAACAGTGTAGAATACCAAAACACAAAATGGCAACACACTTGTATTATAAGGGCTTCTGATCTCTGAGCCCAGGAGTTCCTTGGAAAAGGCAAGCACTATGCCAGATATGAGCTGATCCCAGTACAGATGGGCATTCATGTAAGTCAAGTGCCATTATCAACTGTCATCTGCATGGAATACAAAGGCACACAGAGGCTGGGAAAAGATTCACCCCTCAGGGGAAAGTTGACTGAGGAGCATACTCTACACACACATCATAAACAAATACATGCAAGTACATACACACACACACACACACACACTTACACATACACTTACACACACACACACACACACACACACTCACATACACACTCATACACACACACACTCACACACACACACACACACACACACACTCACACACACCATGAAGAGGAGACAGAGAGGGTACGACTCACTTTTCCAGGACCATGATGTCTTGCTGCTTGGTGTAGGACTTGGCCAGACGCAGTGCCAGGTCGTTGGCCTCTGACCTGCAAAGGTCAGGCCATTCCTGGCATCAGTCAGCCTGTAAATTCTCTTCATCCCGCGTGAAGCTGGGTGCCAATTGGGCACAAAACATTTCTCATTTTGCATGATTTTCTGTTGATTGGTTACGTATAAATAGGCTCCACTGTATCTTTTCGTGTTATGTTTGGATACTGACCTATTTTTTAATCAGACAGAGATATATTATTCAGAAGAACTTATTCTCTTGCAATCTGTGAGTGTGAAGAACTGTTGTGTCCAAAATGTCAGCACCAAATTTCTCAACAACCGATCAGCAAATAAAAAAACAAACAGAAAAGAAAAGTGTGCACAACTGAATTATACAATGGTATCATCAAATAAAAAAGCAAACAGAAAAGAAAAGTGTGCACAACTGAATTATACAATAGTATCATCAAAGATGCCTTTGTATCATATAGCCGAGTGGTACAATCAGTGCCCGGCTTTAAAGGGCATTTAGTCATGGTCCTTCTCTTGCTTATTACAGCCACTTTCCCCAAGCAACAAATGAAGTATTTTCCTGTTACAAGTTCTTACCTAAATAATTTTTCTATAATTTTAATTCATTACAAAAATACTCTGAAATGATTCAAAACTGGTTTAAATATTGCAGAAAAGAAGTACTGGAGACTTTTGTCCAACTTCAAAATTGTATTTTAGAGCTTTCGGGGCCAAGTAGGCTCCTTCTTCAGTAATTCTGAAATACAATTTTGAAGTTGGACAAAAGTCTCCAGTACTTCTTTTCTACTCGTTTACGAGTCCAACACCGGCCTCCTGTTTTCTTAAATATTGCAGGCAAACACTACATTTGACTGAAGGAAACAACACATTTAATCAAACAAATTTGTTTGTATAATTCATTACATGTATACAATTGTTTTAAGTAACAGCACTTACAACCTTCCACTTGTTGCTCACACAACAAACAAACAAACAAACAAACAAACAAACAAGTCCTCTACTTACCCGGAGTTGACAAAGAAGCAGACACAGAGCTTCTCAGGAAGGGTGCTGATGAGGCGGCGTGCATACTCTGACATCTTGTCATTGAGGAAACCAGCACAGGTGGTCAACTTGGCCATTTGCTCTTGACCAGCGGTCACCACATGGGGATGGCAGTGGCCCACTGGACACGGAGAAAGAGAGAGTAATGCACAGCCCGACACAAGATGGCTGCAATTCATTTCATGGTGTTACCGTGTGACAAGCCGTCCAGTCCTGTGAGATTTCCTGTGCTACAATGAGCCTCCCTGACGCTATGCTTACGCCAGACACCAAAAGAATTCGTTCTCTTTCAGTGGCTTTCTGACTAGAATTTTTAGTAGATACAATTCAATACAAAAACATCTTTCTTTTGCTTCCTTGCTTTTGTTTTGTCTACCTTAACACCACTATCTCTCTCTCCCTCCCTCCCCTCCCCCCCCTCTCTCTCTCCCACGCTCCCTCCCTCCCTCCCTTTCTACAGCAAAGTGCTCTTTTTCCATTTTATCTCTGACCTGACAGTCCTTTATGACAAAAAAGTCATGCATTATCCCTCTGTACAACACTGCAAGTATTACTATGATAAACCTTAAAAATGTATTTACTGCTCAATTTTTTTTGGGGGGGAGTGTCGTGTGATGTTGTCTTTTTCTTTTTGTTTAATTCTAAACTATTCATTAAGTTTCTGCAAAGAGCACAAACAACATAATGACAATACATGAAGATGTAAAAGATGAGCAGGAGGGAAAAAAACAGAAGAAAATAAGAGAAGTAAAAGGAAGAGGTAAAGAGGATTTGATCTGATATCTTTTTTTAAATCCAAACTTTAGTAAATCATAATATCACCCATGGTACATTTTAAACAAAAAGCTCATTTGCCTAGAGCAGAGACATGGAAAATCTAGCATTTGTAAAGAAATTATCAATCTCAAGGGCACAAACAAACAATCCAGTTGTCTATTAGTATTACCAATACACCCCAGCTGCAATGCGGACCGTTTCTCTCATCAAAGCCATGACTGCGGCTGCAAGACCACACCAAATCATGAGATCCAAATTAGCTTTCTCACCATGAGATACATTGCTGATGCAGTCCAGGTATTCGTTGCCAGCATCGTCGTACATGTACTGGCGGGAAGCCCTCGTGATCTTCAGAGGCGCTACTTCGAAGTGCAGTTTACAAGATTTCCTGAAAAAGAAGGGCAAATTCAACACGGCTGCACTTCTTGCAATGTCTCGTTGCTAGAAGACTATCCATGTCTGCAATACATTAGAACAATTCCCAGAGGTTGTGATATTACTATCACACTGCTGGTTCACTTCACAGTCCTTGAAGTCAATTTCCAAGAAAAGTTTGTCACCCCCCCCCCCCCCCCCCTGCAAACAAAAAAAAAGTTACGGTTAGGTGGCAACCTGATCATCCCTTTTTTCTTCTGCCGTCCCTCATTTTCGTGTATCGACCATGAAAAAAGAAGAAGAAAGACTGATGGTAAATGAGGAACTGCATGCTGTTTTATCTTCCCTGTCCTATGAGCACTCAGAGAATCTACTATTTAATTTTATGTATCAAGAAAAGCGTTTTCAGTGAAAGAAAATTTTTGATTTGCATTCAATCTTGCCTCTTCTTGAAAAACAAAAGGAAACAGTTGTGGCTGACATACCAACCCCATATAATATATTCTTTTTTTTCACGTCACCATAATTTTATCTCAGGGGTGGGGGTGGGGGGTGGGGAGGAGGGGAACGGGGGTGGAGGGGGTAGTGGAGATGGGGAGTGGGGGCCTAATGAAGATTTTAGTGTGTTATATATAATATACCTTTATAAATATTCACTCTACATGAAAAATCATGAGAAGATTAACATATAAGTTTATATTGGCATCTATAGACAAGAAAATTCCCAGTATCAAAGCCATACAAGACATTATTTCAACAGCATCATCACATCCACACACACACACACACACACACACACACACACACACACACACACACACACTCTCTCTCTCTCTCTCTCCTCTCTCTCTCAAATCTCATGGCATGACTAGTACAACAGTTTACTGAGCAATGGAATTATGACTTGCTTGAGTGCGTGTGATTCTGTTATAAGATGTTCAAAATATTATGAATATATTATGGTCTGGAGCAATATCTACAATCTCCACAAACCGATCTTCAGGAAAATCTATGTTTAATTTTGGTTTGGAATAATTTTTATATATGCCCATCAATATAGATACAGAGAATCTGGAACACTTTTATGTCCAAGTTGCTATGAAAACAAAGATGATAAAATACACTTTCTGTTTAGATGTCTAGCTTACAAAGACTTCAGGATCAAATACTGGAATTTCTGCTTTGGGTTGTCTGTGCATGATGGAATGATTCTATGCTTTGCAAATTATTACACAAACATCTGTAGATATCTTCAAGCACTTGCTTATATTATGCATTTAACAGAAGACAGATAGCCATGTAAATAATAGAAGTCATCAATGATGTGGATTCTGCATTCCCTTGTACCAGGCCGAAGGCCTACACAATAAAGTTGTTCTTTCATTCATTCATTCATTCTCTCACTGTCTCTCTCAACCTTTATCATTCATGCATACAAGGCATACCCAGTGGATTGAGTGCAATGAATCTGGATAGTGTCTTTGCCTCAAATCTATTTCTTTCAATCCCATGTATTAAAACTAAGTAGTAGATTCAATTCAAATCACAATGAGAGAGCATTACTTGCTATTTCGGTTTTTTCCAACCTGACACTGCTGGGTTTCCACTACATACCATTATCAAACAGGAAGGTAGGAAGGAAGGGAGGAGTAAGTTAGTTTGATTGACTATCAGTCTGTGCTGGATATATAAGGCCAATAACTACATTTTGCCAGAGCTACTTAGACTAGAATGAGAGCAAGCCTAGACATGTAAATAAAAACAAGCATGTTTAGGCTGAAAACAAGGAACCATTTCAGACTATATATATATATATATATATATATATATATATATATATATATATATATCAAGACTGGCACTTTTTCAAAACATTGGTAAAGCTGCAACCCTTCAGCTGGACTACATGGGTGGGGCACCCCGACTCTAACTGAATGTTGTCAACAACACCCTACCCACTCATTTTCCACTGTCTCAAGGCAAGGAATATTTCAACCTCACCCCCTCCTAACAAACCCCACCCTTAGTTATTTTATGTAATTATTTCTGAACGTTTAAAAGATATCAATGAACTCTTTCTTTAAGATCAAAAGTTTAACACGGTAGCATTTGTTCAGACAGAATTCATACAAGCAAAGTCCACTGCTATTTATGAAATATCATAAGGCGTGAAAATACAACAAACCTCTCAATGAATATTATTATTATGATGTGTGTTTTATTTTTATGATTTGGCCTCATGAAACAAGAGTGTTAGCTGCTTAGCATGGCCCTTTGCAGGTTGAAATATTACATCCATATTATTGTTCGTGAATTCTATTCCTTCATAAATATTGATTTACCAAATACAGCAATATGCATCAAACTGTGGATTCGATCAAACCGTAGTCGATCACGGTTCCATAAAAACATACTTGCATAACTGTCGAACGAAGAAACCAAGCAGATCTTGTCACTTACCCTACATAGTTTCTTCTCAGCTGCAGCGTCTGGCGGTATGACAGCGGTTTTTCTGGCATCTTTTGGAATAAATACAAAATATATTGAACACAGCTGAACACAACTCTACTCTGTGTCACTCCTCTGGCAAGCTTCGGCCGGCAGCAACAGCGATTACCGTGACACTACAAGCACAGTGACCACTGTCTTACTTCTATAGCGCTCGATAATGTAACCAACCTTGAACTTCGAATGGCCAGCGTTGTGTAAGGTGTGCATTCGTAACAGACGAGGGAAACCAATGGTGCTGTTCACTTTCTAATGTCGGTAAAACTTTCACAACTGTGATTTCGGACTGGGGACTAGCCATGCCCTAGTTATAACTACTGACGAAGTTTTTACCAAAGATTATAATCTTTGGTTCTACTCGGTCTGAATCTCCAGTACCGAGAGGTCAAATCCTGAAAGAGACGTTTTCACGTAATGTGACTCAAGGCAGCGTCAACGATCAACCAGGTGTGTGATTAAAGCTCGAGGCGGCAGATGATCAATTGTTCTTGAATGCAAAGTGAGGCAGGCAGATCTCTGTTCGTCGGAATTATGAAAAGTTTAAAACAGTCTCTCCCACGGCTACGCGAGGAATTACTGATGAAGTGAGGAGCAACACGATGTAGGACAATGTAGGGGCTGAGAGTTATCGTTCTTGATCGACACGCCTCCTCGGCAGTGCGGTTCCTAGTCATTTTAGAAGATAAAAACATATATATACATTATTCTGAAAATATCAGACATACCACCCACTTATTCTAGCGGCTTACTTGAACTGATTTCAAGGGGAAAGTAGTCAAGACCGCTCTGTGGAGCGATGGTTCTGGTTTTGCCAATTGTGATAGTGGCAAATAATTGGGCCTCGGTAAAGTCTAAAGAACGAGCGAAGACGAACGAAACGAGCGAAGACGAGCGAAGCCCCAAAATACGAGCAGGCATAAGGAAATTAAACATTTTTTACTTTTTCATCCTCAAATATGCTCAAATATGAAGAAAAAAAAGTCCATTTTCCACCGTCGTCCTCATCAGCTAGGCCCTATTAGTAGTACTACAGTCAAAGATTATAGGTTACAATTACCTATAATATTTGCTACAGTGGAGTCCGGATATATGACGGGTGTTTGTCCAGCCGTTTGACCCGTGAAGTTGGGGGGGGGGGGGGGGGGGGGGTGGGTGTCAGGTTCAAGGGAAGCAACTCCGTCATAACTCAATCGCGCAATCATGCGTGTACAATTATGTATACGTGTATCACTCTCATCTTGTGACAAAACAACAACATGAATGACAAAAGACTGAACATATATAACAGGTCAATCAGAGACAAAACTAACAGGAGAAAGAAAGAAAAATGATGGGAAACCAAAATTCAATATTAACGTGAGGGGGGTCAGGTTCAAGGGAAGCAACTCCGTCATAACTCAATCACGCAATCATGCGTGTACAATTATGTATACGTGTATCACTCTCATCTTGTGACAAAACAACAACATGAATGACAAAAGACTGAACATATATAACAGGTCAATCAGAGACAAAACTAACAGGAGAAAGAAAGAAAAATGATGGGAAACCAAAATTCAATATTAACGTGAGGTGGAACAGGTGGGCTGAGAGTGAAAGAAGCGGGTGATGTCTGGCTGCACCATTGAAGCGAGTGCTGCTTTATGAACTGCAACGCTAACATCATCAAGTTTCTAACTGCCAATAACCACGAGCCAAGGACCGACTCAACATCCTCGTTTTTGCCGGTTCGTTTTCGTTTTCGCGACTTGTCTGGGATGGTGGCAGCGGTGTCACGAATTTCCGCTTCATTTGCTATGATATCCTCTCGAGTGTTCTCATCGAAATCCCCATCTCTGCAACAAGTTTTTGTCTTGGTTCTCCGGACTTTATTCTGTCAAGCATTTTTAACTTATCATACAGAGAGGTTGATCCTTTTCTTTGGTGTGGCCATGTTGGCAGCTAGAGTTTGAGCGTGAGAGAGTCTAGCCTGTGAACACTTCTCTCATTCTAGTAAACTAGAGATTTCGCCTACCGGCAAAAGTATCTCTAGCACAGTTCACATCACGTGATGGAAGGTTTTTGGCCAATTTATGCAAGCGGAGGTCACACGAGAGGCTTGTGGGATAGCCGATGTGCTCCCTGACATACGCCGTTAAAGTAGTTCTAAGACTATTTCGCACAAAACTCTTAACTTACTCTTGTTGAGACAACAAACAAGCGTTTATTCGATACAATAAAATGTTTGTGTTGAAATGGAACCAAGTTTTTACATCTGAATGATTTCTGTAAAAAGTGGAGAGAAAAATAGTATCAGAACGAACTATTTTTGGCGCAAGGCTGTAATGCCAAGGGTCAAGCCTATTACGCATTCATTGCGAACTGTGCCAGAGTCAATACTACTGACTCGGGTTTACAGAATGCACTTCTCTCACCCTCTCGCGGCGTTGCTGCACTTACTGTGGCGGGTAGATTAGTTGTCAAAGTTGTCACTTGGTTTCAGCTGACCCGCCATATAAGCGTGCTTGCCGTCATCAGACCCTGAGTTTTTAGTCATACAAAGAAGGGACGAATGTAAAACTATGCACAGACTTTATCAACATAAAACTACATTCATTTAATAAGTCATTTACCTGAATTCATATTAATGCATACAAAAAATGCAATTACAGATATTTGTCTACACGTTCACTGAAGAAGGGCGTGTGCCCGAAAGACTTTGATTTTGGTGTTTGTCGTGTGTTTGTTTCTTATTGATACACAAAATATTAAGTAAGATTTATGAACACAATAAAACAAAGGATCTCCACACTCTCAACCCCGCCCACCAACACCCACCCCACCCCCACCAAAATAAAAACCGCTGGCGCTGAACCTCCAGGTTTTGGCACACACAAAAATTGGGTTCAAACCCGCAATCTCTTGAGAAAAGAGGGGGGGAAAAACACACACAAAAACACAAAAAACAGGTCGGGTTCGAAAAAAGTTTCAGCGCGGATTCGAATCCGTTCACGCATGACCTAACGTTACAGTTGTCCAGCGCTTTACCATCTGAGCCATTCATTTGGCAACTGACGTTACTACGTGTTTGTAAAGGAATTATAACGTTCTTTTCTGTAAACTCCCTCGCTTCATATTTTGCACTGTAAATTGTATAAAAATGGATGATAGTTCATGAAATTTGAGTGGTCTTGTACATTTTAGGATACTTAAGGTCTATTTCTGCCAAGTTTATTATCGATTCACTGCCATTAGGCCAAGCCAACAGACTACCAGTACCAAGTTGTTGCGCTTAAGTCAGGACAGACAGAACGAACGAACGAACTTTATTTTACAAGGGTAGTGAATTAGGCAGTATTGCCTTTCTTACTTACATTCAGCCCTTGAGGCAAAATATTCAAATGTGGTAAGAGAGAGAGAGAGAGAGAGAGAGAGAGAGAGAGAGAGAGAGAGAGAGAGAGAGAGTGAGAGAGAGAGAGGGAGAGAGAGAGAGACACAGAGAGACACAGAGAGAGACAGAGAGAGAGACACAGAGAGACAGAGAGACAGAGAGAGACAGAGAGAGAGTGAGAGAGAGAGAGAGGGGGGGGGGAAGCTGGGAAAAGGGGAGGAAGGGAAGAGAGAATGAGAGTAAGAGGGTGGGTGGGAGAGAGAGAGAGAGAGAGAGAGAGAGAGAGAGAGAGAGAGAGAGAGAGAGAGAGAGAGAGAGAGAGAGAGAGAGAGAGAGAGAGAGAGAGAGAGACAGAGAGAGAGACAGACACAGAGAGAGAGAGAGAGACAGAGACAGAGAGAGAGTGAGAGAGAGAGAGGGGGGGGGAGGGAAGCTGGGAAAAGGAGAGGAAGGGAAGAGAGAATGAGAGTAAGAGGGTGGGTGGGAGAGAGAGAGAGAGAGAGAGAGAGAGAGAGAGAGAGAGAGAGAGAGAGAGAGAGAGAGAGAGAGAGGGAGGGAGAGAAAGAGGGGGGGGAGGGGAGCTGGGAAAAGGGGAGGAAGGAAAGAGAGAATGAGAGTAAGAGGGTGGGTGGGAGAGAGATTGAGAGAGATCGAGAGAGAGAGAGAGAGAGAGACAGAGAGAGAGAGACAGAGACAGAGAGACAGAGAGACAGAGAGACAGAGAGACAGAGAGAGAGTGAGAGTAGCCATAAGTACTGATCAAAAGATCAGATAAAGGCCTCGCAGCCTAAGACATCTGAGGACATATCTATCTATCTAAATTAATTACAAGGGACGCAACTCTAAATCTCGTCTTGCTTAAAATCGCGGAGTGACGCTTCTTTATGTCTATGTAACGTATGTTCTTTGGACGAAGTAAACATCAAACTACGGCGATTTGACGCAAGTACGAGTTGCATATTTGGTGGTATTGCGGTATATTTGTGGGTATTGCGGGGTATTGCGGTCAATAGTAGTACCCAGATTTGATAAATTAATGCTGTTCAAGGGTTACATTTTCGAAACGAAACGACCCGCATCGTAAAAAATCCTTCTGTCTCCTTCACCAACGTTCAGGAAATTATTCATTCTCGCATGGGTTCCCCGAAACTCTACTTGCAAATGACGTCAATCTAAAAAGATACCCATAATTTCTGCTGTTACGTCAATTGAAATGTTGAGACAGAAAGCTTCTAAGTGGGACTGCATTTCAGATCGTACATGCAAATGACGTCATGCTATTAATGACGTCAAATTTGGCTTTGCCGTCAAATGTCATTTCAATCATTTTTCGACCGGTAATTTCGAGAATACGACCTTAGAAAACCACTTTCTCTTCAAGCCTTGATTCTGAAAATTTGATACATTCAATCGGACCTAACTTCCAGTTAGTGTGCAAAATCTCAAAGAAATCCGTCCAGTAGTTTTTGAGATATAAGCCGTGGAGACGGGACAGACAGACAGACAGACAGACAGACTAATAAAAACCGCTGGCGCTGAACCTCCAGGTTTTGGAGAAGAAAAAAAGAAGATCGGGTTCGAACCCGCAGCCTCCGAGAAAAGAGGAGGAAAAAACGCACACACACACAAACACAAAAAACCAGGTGGGTTCGAACCCACAACCCCTCGAAAAAAAGTTTCAGTGTAGAATCGAACCTGGTCATGCATGACCAAGAGCCCAATGCTCTACCAACTGTGCCATTGTAAACTTGTAGGTATGTGAAGCATTTATAACGACCTTGTCATAAACCCTCGTGGTTCGTATTTTGCACTGTAAATTGTAGAAAAATGGATGATAGCATGAACTGTTTTGGTATTTCATACGGATCTAACCCATCAACGTCAATATTCTTTTCGTAGTATCGCATTTTGGCGCCTGCTGGTAGAGGTTCAACATATATCGAAGCGTTTTGCTGAAGTAGGAAAGATAACTCGGTTTGACTCGATGTCATTACGCTGAAATGGTCGTTGTCCCCAACATTTCCGGGTCAGGGATTGATTAAATCATCATATTTTTGTGACACTGAGACCAGACCATCAAAACAATTAGCACTAGGCCTTGAATCAAATCGTCGTACGAGATCTTACGTTGACTGCAAATGTACAACAGTGCCGCGTGATTGTGTCGACATTCAGTTAGTTCGCTGGGCCCCTATTCACAACGGCGATTTATCTTTTTAACACTCGATTTATCCCCTATCCCCGCGTTATCTTGATCGGTTAGATAAGGTACGCTCGTCAGAGGATCCTAGGTTGCGCTTTGCTATATATACTGCTTTCTTTGTCGTCTCTTCGATTCTCTTAGATTGTAGATGACGTCATGAGATTACGTCAAAGCGGAACAGGCAGTTGGAATCGTCTGAGTTTAGAGACAAGGGTAGTGAATTAGGCAGTACAGTAGTCGCCGCTTATTAAAAACACATTGGGACCGAACAAAAGTGTTTTTAATAAGCGGCGTTTTTATTAACCGTTTGCTTGTTGAACATGTCCATCAGTAACGAAATAAATCCGGACCTTACCAACTGTATTTAAAAAACGGCTGTTTTTATTAACCGCGTGTTTTATAAGCGGCGACTACTGTATTGCCTTTCTTACTTACATTCAGCCCTTGAGGCAAAATATTCAAATGTGGTAAGAGTGAGAGAGAGAGAGAGAGAGAGAGAGAGAGAGAGAGAGAGAGAGAGAGAGAGAGAGACAGAGAGAGAGAGACAGAGAGAGAGAGACAGAGAGAGAGACAGAGACAGAGAGAGAGACAGAGAGAGACAGAGAGAGACAGAGAGAGAGAGACAGAGAGAGAGACAGAGAGAGTGAGAGAGAGGGGGGGGGGGAGGGGAGCTGGGAAAAGGGGAGGAAGGGAAGAGAGAATGAGAGTAAGAGGGTGGGTGGGAGAGAGAGAGAGAGAGAGAGAGAGAGAGAGAGAGAGAGAGAGAGAGAGAGAGAGAGAGAGAGACAGAGAGAGAGTCAGAGAGAGAGACAGAGAGAGAGTGAGAGTAGCCATAAGTACTGATCAAAAGATCAGATAAAGGCCTTGCGGCCTAAGACATCTGAGGACATATCTATCTAAATCATTCTCTGTCCTCGCAAATGACGTCACGAATTCTATTCTATTTTATTCTATTCACCCCTCCTTCAAAAATCTCCTCGCAAATGACGTCACGTTATACAACGTCAAATGATCACGTCACAAATTTTGCAAAATGGAGTCTGTTGAATCGTTTTCAATGAAACACCAAAATGTAAAAAAGTCACTTTCTTTTCAAACCTCGATTCTGAAAATTTGATAATATTGAATGGGACCTAACTTCCAGTCAGTGTGCAAAATCTCAAGGAAATCCGTCCAGTAGTTTTTGAGATATAGGCCGTGGAGACGGGACAGACAGACAGACAGACACACACACACACACACACACAGACAGATAAAGTCTGTAGGACCTCCAGTAAACCTGGAGGGATAAAGTCTGTAGGACCTCCAGTAAACCTGGAGGGATAAAATGTACTCTCATGCATGCGACGAATATCAAAAATATATATTTTATATTCTACACCATACAATGAAATTTATAAAGACGATAAGCTATTCTAAGCAAACGAAAAAATACAAAGGGGAGAAAAACAAAGAATGAAATAAACCACAAAGGAATGAAATAAACCACAAAAGTGAATCTAATCAGAAGTGGGCTGTTGTCCCTTCGCTCGTGTTGAGATGAATGCAACCAAAGATTATAGGTTACACAAAGATAGTTCATTTGCTCATTCTCGTGAGGATCGAGACACGTTGCGCCCCAAGCGGCTAGCACTGTGGGAGATGCCTATAGTCCGTTTGAACATTGCACTGTATTTAGTCACATGATTATAGGATTTAGTGGAGACTTCCCACAAACATGGCGGAAAAACACAGGTTTGCGAGTGACCATTGCAGCGCTATTAACTGTAGCAACAACAGAAAGAAACGCCCAGAGCTTTCGTACTTCAGGTTTCCAAGAGACAAAGCAAGGTGGGTAATGTAAGGTTACTTTTTCCTATGACACCTTTTTAGGAAAGAACGGGTAACTATTTTTAAGCTGGGGCTGAAACCTATGCTAACCTATTTAAACAAGGGCAAAGATTTTTCCAAAGAATAGACCCTAAACACAGCAAAGTTATCTCCTGATGGAAGAAGATTAAAGCTAGTCCCTTAGCAACTCAGAACTATACAGGAGGTATAGCCGTATAACTGGAGACGGCTCCTAGTGAACACAGAACCACAAAACACATTCACACTAACTTTTCAGAAGTAAACAGAAAGAATTTCGTTCAAGTAAATTGTCACTAGAATTTTGGCCTAGCAACAGATGTGCATGGACCTAATTCTAAAATTTCCGATAACGTCATCAACTACCAAGGTTGAAGAACGAGTGACGTCACTATTTGACCGATTTGAAGAATAAAATTTTTTAACACAGAGAGAACAGGGTCACCAAACGTTGCGATCACGTCGACCCCTGCACACATGGTTCTGCGAGTGACCTGCATTTCGATTGTTAAAAAGTAGGAGCTTTCAATACCTTTTGATGCATTCAACATACAGCTTTGATAAATTAATGCTGTTCATGGTTTACATTTTCTTTGGATGGGGTTTCTAGTGTCCCCAAATTCATGCAGCTTTTTCTGCGCGAAGCGAGACTATGTCCACCATTTTAAATGTGCAATGTTGAAACGGACTACAATATCACGCACATGCGCAGAAGCTAACCCTTTGGTGCTAGCCGCTTGGGGCGCTGCAATTTGAGCGTCTTGTAACTTCAAAGAGCAAAAGCTCGAACTATCTTTGTGTAACCTATAATCTTTGATGCAACCAAAGAACTTGAGACAACAAGAAGCGTCACTCCGCGATTTTACGCAGGACGAGATTTAGCCGGCGGTTTGCGTGAGTTGCGTCCCTTGGTTTTTGGTTGGATCATGATGATCGCCATGGCAGGTTATGTCTAGCTACCGATTTTATGAGCCAGTGAGTCTCTCAAACTGACAATAAACTGATGGTGACTGCTCTAGTGTTAAAACTGCCAAGAAAGGCGCAACACAGGCCACACCGTCTACTCATGATTGATCCAACCAAACTAAAGGGAGTAAGCAAAAATTACTCGTGAGTGACTGCGACGTAAAAAATATCTGTGACGTAAGCAAAATCTCGCTTCTTGTTGTCTCAAGTTCTTTGATGCAACCCATGTGAGTTAACGGGCCTAACAGGAAGTGCAGCGCCGAGGTGAATGCTCAATGTCGGCCTTTTTTCGACAAATAAAATATCATACTTGGCATTTTTAATAATATCAACATCAATCAGGACCATTAATTATTGTAGAACCGATCCTCGCAACCTCGATCGCTTTCGCTCGTTCTTTACCAACCTTCGCTCGTCTTCGCTCGTTTCGCTCGTCTTCGCTAGTTCTTTACCGACCCCGCAAATAATTGAAATATCTTGTGGTCATAATTGTTTTATTGATCATGTATGTTGAACTAAATTGCAGCTGCTTCTAAACAACATCATCCACACATGCACACAAGGATACCTCAAGGATACAACCGGTGTGCCATCGCCGTTGGTAAATCATACTCTTTGGTTCTGCGCATGCGTCAAAACCGGAAGTGACGCGTGTATCGCGCCTCGTTCAAAGGTGATGTGCCGCGAGACTCCGCCACTCCGCCTGACTGACTTCGCACGCCCTGCGGAGTTATGCTAAGATCCGGCCGCATTAATGTATCTGCGTTTTGTGACAAACGTCTTGCTCGGCGGTACTGTACTCCATGCACCTTAACGGTGCTCGTGATTCGGGTGTAATCTTAAGCTAAACGACGTTTATTGGCAGTATTACACCCGAATCACGAGGAACACAGAATTTGCGCAGCTGAGTGCGAGCTGGAGGCAAAATCTGGCTCACGTGGCGGCGTCTATTTTCAAGGCTCGTGATTGGCTGAGCGTTTACCAGGCGCGATGCATAACGATGCGCGATGCTTATAGGCATCGCCGAACGTACAAAATACGTCACTTTCGGTTTCGGGGCATGCGCAGAACCATGCGCGATGAAATCACCTTCGGCGATGTCACACCGGTATATAGTTATCAGAGCGTTTACATGCATTTCAGTTCTGGCTGTCTATTTTCGTAAAGATCTATTTTCGGCTCATGTCTGCTTGCCACACCCTTTTAATCACACAAACTTGAACGTGTCCTGCAACCGGTTCATCACCAGGATAACATCGAAGCGCCTGTTGTGAATGTTTCGTTAACTAAAATGAGGACTGCTTTTACGGACGTTACTCGTATGAAGACACGTATATCCTTATATCTATCTGTAAGCACGAGCTCGATTAATTGCACATGTTGTGTTCATTCATTACGGAAACGTACTTTCATTCGAACTTTGTTACGCGTTTAAAAATAATCTTGTAGAGTGCTTCGTTGCGCTACAATGTACCGGCTGTTGCGCTACAATGTACCGGCTCAACAAATGTAAATTCGTATGTAGTAGGGTACGGGCAGCGCTAGCTGTTTAGCCTTTCTCGTTCACCAGTAGTGAAAATCAAACGGCTTCTCCTCCCGGTTGTAGAGCCATCGATTGCATAATTCTATTACTATTAGTAGGTTCTTTTCTTGCAGTATCCCTAGTAGACATTCGTGTACTGGGAATTCCGTAGTTCTGTAGCGTTGTATTACGTGGGAGCCCTTTGTAAAGGAATTTACGTCGGTATATCAAAGAATGATTATAGAAGGAGCCATGGTGCTTTTGGGAACAAATTAAGGGACAAGCCATGTCAGATAAGAGAGAGAATTGGAGTTGATTATAGAAGGAGTGATTGTGCCTGTGGGAACAATTAGGGACAAGCCCTGTCAATCAGAGGGAGAATGGAGTTCCGTTCAGAACATCTGGGGCTTTGCTTGGCACCTGTGGGGGGTTGGAGTGTGAAAGTTAAAGGAATCTCAGAGGTTCTAGGACTCTCTCAGCCATTCAGAACGAGGGGTGGGGCCAGGGGGAGAGTGGGAGGGGGAGAGAAGGAAGGAGTGGGGTTTCGGCAGGCGAACAGGGGAGGGAGTGGACACGGTTTTGTGTTGTGTGCCATGTAAAGGAGGGAGTAAAGAAGTTAGAAAAGTCACCGGCCCAACATGTCTTCTCGATATCTCATCCACGCTACGACATCAACTGCCATGCTCGACAGCCACGCACCTTCCACACGTATTTTCGTTGGGGTGAGGGTAGGAATGGGGTTGGTGGGGGTGGGGTGGGGGGTTGAGAGAGATCGAGAGATAGAGACAGACAGAGAGACAGACAGAGAGACAGACAGACAGACAGACAGACAGAGAGACAGACAGATAGTACAGTAGCCTACAGACAGAGAAAACACACACACACACACACACACGCACACACACACACACACACACACAGAGGCAGACAGACAGACAGACAGACAGACAGACAGACAGACAGACAGACAGACAGACAGACAGACAGACAGACAGACAGACAGACAGACAGACAGACAGACAGACAGACAGAGACAGAGACAGACAGACAGACAGTACAGTACAGACAGAGAGAACAGACACACACACACACACACACACACACACACACACACACACACACACACACACACACACACACACCCGGACACATAGGCAGACAGACAGACAGACAGACAGACAGACAGGGTGGGGTTGGACGGGCGGACAGACGAGACAGAGATCATTTAATTTCTCCCTCTAACTGGAGGGCCAGCAGAAGATGAACTGTTTAGTCTTCCGTCTCAAGTGTATGCATTCGATCCGTGAACGTAAATTAATAACCTCTCGCATCGCTCCGCCCACAGGCGAATGTGAGACAAACAGTGCTGTACTGAGGTACTGAAAACTGTTCAAAACTGCAGTCATAAACTGTTTCCTATTAATATGACAGTCACTCGATCGGGATGTAGGCTGTCTGACCTATAGGCCTACATACCCCATGCACACGTTTCGATCATAACGCTGCTTTTCTTCCTGGAGTGTAAACGCAAGCACTATTTATTACTCAACAAGAATGCATTTGTAGACACACACCAAAAAGGGCAGGCTTTTCTGATGGCGTCACGCTCCCAACAACGCAATTAACGTTGCTCGAAGCGTGACGCTGCAAAGACTTACAATTGTAGAACAGATCAGCCATCATTAATGGTAAAAACATAATGACAAATAAATATATGTCCCAATAAATGCAAACAATTGCGCTGATAATAAGTTTTAAGCGAAAAAAGGTGCGGAAAATTTTTCTCTCGTGCGCGAGATTTTCCGCAGTTTCGGACTAGCCTCCTTTTTTTGCTCAACACTTCTTATCAGCATAATTGTTCACAACGTTCATTGCAAAAACATACAGAAAGTAAAATGTCTGTCCCAACAAATGCAAAATATTTAACTAAAAAGGAGTGTTAAGCGAGAAAAGGTAGCTAGCCCGAACGGGGGTAAATGTCGCTCGACGTTTCCAGCAACTAACTCGAAAAAGAAATGGCTGCCCAGTAACGCCCACTGGGAACACATTGACAAGTTCACGCGTTCCGATTGGCTGGCGATGCGCGCTGTGAGTATGAGCGGTGCCGCGAGGGTTTTTTTGTAGAGCGAATCATGGCAGCATCCCTGCGTGGAGTCCTGCACATACGAGTACGTCACGAAAAACCTTTAGCAACGTACGTGCTGCTTGTAGAGCGAAGGGTGCGTGTCTATATGCCCCCGTCTCTATATGCCCCCGTCTCTATATGCCCCCGTCTCTATATGCCCCCGTCAAAAAAGTAACAAACATTATATGGTTTTTTAGGCGTTTTAGGACAAAAGAATCAAAATGGCCTTAAGAATTTTTGACAAAAAGTTATTTTAAAAAAAGTAACAAAAATTTTATGGTTTTTAGGCGTTTTAGGACAAAAGAATCAAAATTGTCTTAAGAACTTTTGTTACCAAAAAAATTCCACAATAGCGGCCCTCCGCAATAGCGGCCCTCCGCAATAGAGAGCCGACCCCTATAACTCTAACCCTAACCCTAACCCTAACCCTAACCCTATGTGGCCATGAAGAACACACTCAGACAGGGGGCATATAGAGACGGGGGCATATAGAGACGGGGGCATATAGAGACGGGGGCATATAGAGACGGGGGCATATAGAGGTGTCCCCAGAGCGAATCATGGCAGCATCCCTGCGTGGAGTCCTGCACATACGAGTACGTCACGAAAAACCAATAGCAACGTGCTGCTTGTAGAGCGAATCATGGCAGCATCCCTGCGTGGAGTCCTGCACATACGAGTACGTCACGAAAAACCAATAGCAACGTGCTGCTTGTAGAGCGAATCATGGCAGCATCCCTGGGTGGAATCCTGCACATACGAGTACGTCACGAAAAACCTTAATTTAGCAACGTACGTGCTGCTTGTAGAGCGAATCATGGCAGCATCTCTGCGTGGAGTCCTGCAAATACGAGTACGTCACGAAAAACCAATAGCAACGTGCTGCTCCTGATGTCATTAAAACTTTTTCCGATTTTCCGCCAGGATCTCCTTAAAAGGTCATACAAATAGCTTGGCAATGTTTTCCTGTCACGTATGTACCTGTACATAAGAGTGCATATCTTAAAAACAACCCTCTTCTTCAAGCACAGCCAGTGTGGTTCCCGCAGCACTGGGGTAATGGATTGTCTGCGCGGAACCTTTTTGATCAGTCTGGCAGCAGAATAATGACCCATGCAGTGTCAGCATACAGCTTCAGTCATCAGCAGTTCCTTCAAAGGTGCTTTAGAGCTTGAAGTCAGGGCTTGGGCCGCCTCCCTGCATGGCCTCCACTCCCCCTCCTTGCGACAAGCCTTGGCGGCAGCACACTGACGTTCTCCTGACCCCTTCATCAGTGACTACCTCAGGGCCACTGCTGATCTCAGTGACGAAAGCTCCTTTGGCGTGGCCACGGCTGTTCTCGCTCAGTGATCATCTCTGCCTCCTTCCAGTCTTCCTTACTATTCGCAGTGAAAGCAGGATTCAGCACATAGTGATGTGTGGTAGGGTATTGGAATAAAGCGAATATGTTCTCTCTAAATTTGTGTTTATCTTATACTTACCACACATCACCACTCTTCCCTCCCACCTGATGTGAAGATATCTCTCACACGAGGTTCTCCATATGGCCCCTGGGGTGCGACGTCATTTCCTGGGAGCTGGTTGGAGTTATCTCCTCTTGGCAAGGTGAGAAAATTCCCTTCTGAGGACTAGACAAGAAAGGTGGCAAAATCTCTGTCACAGGCAGACTGGATTTCAGCAACTCGCTGTTTCGTAGACTTCCGTCCACTGTGATCACGAGACTGGGGAGTGTGCAAAATTCAGCCGCTCGCCTCGTCAAGAAAGTCCGAGAAAATGTATACACCTCTCCAGTGTTTCCGGATCTCCACTGGCTCCCCATTGGAAAAAGAGTCACCGTCAAAATTTGCAGCATCATCTACAAATGTGTGAAGGAGAATGTGATACCAGCATACTTGTGCGATCTCCTGGAACCTTCTCAACCAACCAGGGCCCTCCGATCTTCTGACAGGGAGCTCCTGCGGGAGCACCAGTCAAAGACCACAAGTAGAGACAGGGTCTTTGTATCGGCTGCGCCAAGATGTTGCAATGCCCCGCCATTGCAGTTTCGACAGGTTCCATCAGTCTCAGCATTAAAAAAATGCCAAAGACTTTCCTTTTCCCCAGTTGACTCATTAATTACTCTGTAGAGCCAGAGAGCAACAGTTTTGCTGATACCGGCGCTCTAAAAGAGCCTTACATACATACATACATACATACATACATACATACATACATACATACATACATACATACATACATACATACATACATACATACATACATACATACATACATACATACATACATACATACATACATACATACATACATACATACTAGGCGACGTTTATGTTAGCGCTAAATTCAGCCAAATTAGGTGGGTGGCAGCCGTCGCGTCTAAGAAAAAGCCAATTATGTTCATCAGGCTTCTGTAGCCGTGATGTGGTGGGTGGCCAAGGCTTGATGGTGGATGGGCCGAGGTATAAGACAAATCGTCGCTGCTTTCCACAACTTAATTTTTACCCATGGGTACAGGAGGAGCTGGTGGCTGGTCCCAGGCCGGATGGTCTAGACCAACCCAAGACCGTGGTGACAGTGGTCTCTCCCCAGATGGGATGGGGTCTCTCTCGGCCTGCCAACAGTCCCTCCTTATCAAAGAAGTGCGCGGACGTCAAGGGAGCCAGTCTTGGTATCGGCCGTCGCGATCTCAGCCTGTCCCTGGGTTTGTATTTTCCTAATTATCAATAAAGCTTATTGCTGCCCTAAAGCTGCTTCGCTGTGGGTATGGCAGTCCAGCAAGCGTCCTATACACAGGCAGCCACCATCACTTAGTGGACCCCCCCCCCCCCCCCTGTGACAGTGAACAGATGCAGTATTCCACCACCAGTTTCCTGTGTGTAATGAATTATTTTGTGCATTTCTTAAACGTTGGCGACTTCCTTTAACATCCCGTCGTCAAACATAAATTATAAGCAGACTTCAGAGTACCACAGAGGTTACCTTGACACGCCTAAGTCCTGGTAGAAAAAAGCATGTGCATCTCAGCATGAGGCGGAAGCTTCCTTGAGCATTAGACAAAAACAGGCCACAGGACTTTTTTCGATCACATGGGGAAAATCTAGTAAACCCAGGGGAATTTACCCAAAAGTTTTCCGAAGGGCAAACGTTCCCCGAGTCCCGAGTCCCAGGCGATGTCGTGAATCCATCTCGTATTTTCATGGCGCGCCCTGAGGCAGACACTTTCTGCAGACAGAGTAAAAAAAACGCCCGCTATGTTCAAGGCCGCATACAAAATTGGCAGTGACGTATTACAGCCTTGAAAAAAAGGTGTGTGTGTGTGTGTGTGTGTGTGTGTGTGTGTGTGTGTGTGTGTGTGTGTGTGTGTGTGTGTGTGTGTGTGTGTGTGTGTGTGTGTGTGAGTGTGTGTGTGAGGGGATGACCTCTTTCTCAGGCCTACTCATCCATTTCCCCTCACAGAACGATTCTGTCACACAGACCACCAGTAGTGTACTCATTCAGCAGCAGACAGAGCGAAAAAACTCCTGCCAACTCCAAGACTGCACAAAAGTTGGTAGTGAAGTATTATGCCCTTGATACATTATTACCAAAACGGTGGGGATGGGGGGTGGGGGGATGGGTGGGGGGTGGGGGTGGCCTTTTCCTCAGGCCTACTCATCCATTTCCCCTTACAGAACGATTCTCACACACAGACCACCAGTATTGAAGTTACATAGCGGCAGACCGTTTTAAAAAACCTCCCGCCAAGTTCAAGGCCGCACAAAAAGTTGGCAGTGAAGGATTACGTCCTTGATACAAGAAAGGGTGGGGTGGGGGTGGGGAGTTAGCCTCTTTCTCAAGCCTGCTCATCCATATATTCTCAGAGGATAATTTTGTCACACCGACCGCCAAATTCAGCGATACATTTTTCGACAATTAAACCGACTAAGATATATCATTCGAGACCGTGGATGTTTTTATACACTCCCCACCCAGGAGTAAAACCGGGTACCTGTGAGGGCAGTGTACGCAAAATGTATAACGATTAACCCTTGTATGCGGCCAAGCGCCAGCATCGGGTTGGAATACTCCCCATGGGAGCGGAGTTGGTGCTGTTACCTGACTGTGTGCGTCTTAAATGTCTGTCACTATGTTTGTTGTGAGGGACCAGTAAGGATTGATCAAGATGCCCAGTGATCAGGGAGTAAAGTGTAATGCGGTTTGAGCACCGATCAATGGTGGAAAGTCGCTATATAAAATCACACCTTTACCTTTACCTTTTTTTTACACTCACTGTACATTTCATGCAGCTTCCGCTGCAAAGGCATCGATCTCTCTCCCTCTTCAGCTGAACTGACTGATGCGGTCTTGGTGCTTTCGTTGCACGCCTCAAACATTGTGAGTGTGTGTGTGTGTGTGTGTGTGTGTGTGTGTGTGTGTGTGTGTGTGTGTGTGTGTGTGTGTGTGTGTGTGTGTGTGTGTGTGCGTGTGTGTGTGTGTGGGGGGGGGGGGGGGTGAGGGGGGGGGGTTGCGTCTGTTTGTGTGTGCGTGTGTATGTGTGTGTGTGTGTGTGTGTGTGTGTGTGTGTGTGCATGTGTGTGTGTTGTGTTTATGTGTTTTTTGAATGTGTGTTTATGTGTGTGTGTGTGTGTGTATGTATGTGTGTGTGTGTGTGTGTTGTGTTTATGTGTTTTTTGAATGTGTGTTTATGTGTGTGTGTGTGTGTATGTATGTGTGTGTGTGTCTGTGTTCTCGTGTGTGTGTGTGTGTGTGTGCGTGTGTGTATGTGTGTGTTCACGTGCGT